>CAAKHG010051243.1:2837-41718 GCA_901007715.1 Dactylopterus volitans
GTGACACATTCATGCATCCAGTTTAATGATTTAATGGCAGCCTCCATTTGGAGAAAGGTGGGTTTATGAGCAGCAGAAAATCCCTGTGTGTGTGTGTGTGTGTGTGTGTGTGTGTGTGTGTGTGTGTGTGTGTGTGTGTGTGTGTGTGTGTGTGTGTGTGTGTGTGTGTGTGTGTGTGTGTGTGAATGAGAAACAGCTCTAGTCAGCTGTGAATAAAGCATAAAATTGCTGTAAACAGAAACACCTTTGACCATTAAATCAACAGAGAAACACTAATTAGTGCCAATAACGTTGTTCACTTTGTCTATTGCTAGTTTTCAAAGGTCTTTTCATTGAGTTGCATCACTCTTTTAAAGTGTTTTTCACAGCCTCCTTCATTATTACAATTAATAACACAACAGAACCGATGAAGCCTCTCGGATGAGAGGTGAAACGTCTTCCCAAGACCAAAAACAAGTCCAGTTGCTTCGATTCAATTTCCTTGAGATAACCATGACCTGGGTGAGTGAGAACATTCACAGGCTAATTAATAACACAATTTTGCCAAATATAAACGCAGACCTGGGGTTTACTATAACAGATTTCTGAGCTCCAAAAGGTTTTTTGTCTCTAATAGGAGAAGAAATTAAACCAGGGGTTCTGAAGATGGTAGGAGACAAAAATTTGGAAAAAAAAAAAATACAATAAAATAAGTTTAGAGGGATTTGGGGGGATTTTTTTTTAATCATTTTTGTTTGTTGTGATAGGTAATAAATGTGCAGAATGTGCAGGACCAATAGTTTTATACTTTACCTACCTTGCTGGTTTGAAGTATCTGGTGATATGATAGGGGTGGGGGCAAAAGTTTATATGACAGTTAATAAAGCATCACTAATGGAGAAGTGATACATTTGAGGAGGTGTCAAGATGTCATATATGTGTGAAGCTGTGGGAATTTCTTTTTTTAGAACTAGCATAGACTGACACATCCTCCAAGTTTAATGTTTAGAAAATTTTTAAAATCGAGATGGCTAAGAGCTAGGGACCATGTTTGAGGCATGCAGAACCTATCGAAACAGTTATTTATGTTTATTACATATAAACTATCACAATCTCTATTCATTCATGAGTTGTTGTGTTTGGGGACGCTCAACTTATGTTGAATTTACACAACGTTCATTAATATACATTAATCCGGAATTAATACCTTTCACAATTCATTAATCATGACCAGTGGCCTATAACCCAGAGATCTGGACTGTTATGTTATAAATTAAAAAGTAGAAGAAACCAAGGATTGTCCACAATAAAGAGGTTAAGATGGACAGCACAAGGGTTTGATATTGACCCAAAGAAAACAGGACAAATAAAAACATCAGATCAATTTATTTGGGTTTGCTGTCCACTAAATCTGTATCTTTGTGATTTAGAATTTACAAATATAAATACAGACTGTCAAACGCTGAATTAAGTAAGGAAAAAATGCATGGCAGATGATCAAAGCTTGGCTGCCATCTACTGGCAGACTGTCCTTTGCATATATGAAACACACAATAGATTCACTGCACCACCACTAAATATGAAAGTACTTAAAATCCATTCAAAATCTCACTTAAGTAAACATACAACAATATCATAAACAATATCTGTGAAATGTATTAAAATGTGTAAAATTGATGCAGAAAATCTCCCTGTGAGCAATGTACCTACAGTATGTGTATAATACTTTCTAATTATGTACGCATTCTAGCGTTTGTTGACTTGAATCTTACTTAAGTTATGCACCATTGTTTATTTTGATTATCAGCTTTTTTGCACCACCGATAACAAATAAATATAATAAAAGCATTACATTACGACCATTGTATGCACGTTTACCGTAGGATGTAATGCAACGACCCTGCAATAAATTCACCCTTCAGGAGGAGTTTTATGTTGATTACACTGAGAAGAAGCTCATTCCACTCATATGCATGAGGGCGCCAAAAGTTTATGGACACCTCTCAGTATAACCCGCTACAGTTCAAAGACATCATAAAATACAGTCCCATTGAAATATATCAACACCTCTGTCAAACACGTCCCATCAAAATTCAACATAAAACTCCACCTGTAGGGAGAAGTGATCGCAGGGCTGTTGCGTTATATTCTATGATGAACACGCAGTGGTCATGACGTCATGCTTGATCGGCGTACGTACACAACGAGGGTGGCGTGTTGAGTCTCTGTGTTCTACATATCAATATGATAATTTCCCGCGCTTTGGTAATTCACTGTTGGCTAATCGGAACAGCGCGTTCAGTTTCGGCGTCGATTCCATCCAGTAGGCGATAAGAATCAGTTTGAGCAAATGGTTCGCGTCTGCGAAAGACATCCGAGCCAATGAGCGTTGAGTATAGTTGCTAAAAGCAGCCAATGGAACGCCAGCACTGTTGTATGACCGAAGCAGGGGCTGCCGGGCTCGAATCGCCGCTTCTCCACCCGGCTGGTCTTTTTGGATCTCACTGCAATGGCGGAACAGCAGCAGTTCTACCTCTTGCTCGGTAACCTGATGAGCCCTGACAACAATGTCAGGAAACAAGCGGAGGTAAGAGGAAAAGAACCGCAGCTGCTTTCGCCGGCGACGAGTTCGGCCGCCGTGGGGAAGAGTCGCGTGGCCGCGCTAGCCGAAGATAACCGCGTCGTTCGCGCTGCCTGGCCGCGCGCGCTGGAAGCTCTCACGTCAGGCTCGGTAGCCCACGTGCGAACGCGAAGCCGACTCTGAGTCCCGGTCGGCTAATGCTAACCACCCCCACCATGTTGCGTAGTTTTGTGGACACCGCGAGAACCCCAGACGTGTAAACCGCCGCCGCGACGCCGCCCAGACGTGTATGCGCGCGTTTGCGCCGCGCTAGTCGTTTAGGTTCGGAGTGAAATGCCCAGTTACTTTGCCATCAACCCCAAATCCACCAGCTGACTGAGGCTAGTCACCTAGCTAGCAGAGTACAGGAAGTAGCGCGAAGCTAACGAACGCTAGCCACTAGCTCGTTCCATTAGCCAGTAAGCTAGTATTGGGCAAGGTGGGTTGTCAACACATGAAAGTGGAAATTGAGAAATGTATATTATGGGCGTGTGTGTTACATCGCTGCCGCAGTGCTGCGCATCAAAACTGGAAGTAGACGGCGTTAACTGAGGTTTGGCCGCCTCATTCAGAGGGTGAGCGAGACCGGCAGCACTTGTGCGATGGCCTTCGATCATCCAGGTTGAAAGTCTCTCAAACACAACTGTCCGTACAGTCTCGCTGCCCCTCCTGTTGGGTCTAATGTCGCTCGATTGCGTGGTGTCTCGGTTTCAGCCACGTCATTTCGGAGGCTCGCCTCGGATCATCCCCTCTCGCTGGGTTAGTTAATCTTGGAGGATTTGTTTGGACTGAGTCTGGCTGGCAGATTTCACTTTCCCCCCTCACTATGACGTACCACTCGTCGCGGCAAAGCTTTGTTACCACAGGGGCACTCCTCAGCACCAGACATTCGGGTGACGTGGTTGAATCTTATCGCAGCCCCGAGCCCACCGGCAGTCAGCATTTCTTTTATAATACACAGACTGTCTGCCGCGATGTTAAGCTGGCTGGAATTCATCCTTTATGGTGGCTCTCCCTCACACAGAATGGGAATCGATTCAGATGCCGAGAGCTGTAAAACCCACATTTTAAGGGCCAAACTCTGCAGATCATTCGTACGTGCCCAAATCTGTAGTTCGCCAAATTAAAGGCGTGATTCGAGTAAACTTGTCTACATGCTCTTGTTGTTGATACTAGACATGTACTACAACCTAATACAGTAGTAGTGTGAGGCAGGTGTCAGCACCGAGCTGCCCAAACCTCAGAAAACTCCTACAGTGTTTTCTTTCTTCGATGAAAACCCACTTGACATGACCCCACATCTAGTTTTTAATTTCACTTGTTTTTCAGATTTTCCTCCCCACCACACTGCTGCCTCTTTGCTGCCCCTGTCCTATTTTTTTATGCAAATGATATGTTTTTAAATGGTTTTGTAGTTGCACGTTTGTCCTGCAGAAATGTAGATGGTCTTAATAGTTCTAACACAGCTCATGTGCATGTTTGTTGGCAGTATTTTCCTGACACTATAGCCCAGGGTTTCACTTCATCCCTATTGGGCGTTGTTTGTTTGCATTTTCATGCGGTGTTATTGAACCAGCTGTAGAATAGTGAAGATCAAGACAAATGGTTGGCAAATAATATGCATCAGATCACTTTGCTTTTTTAATGCAGATCCTTCCTTTGAGACTCACCCATCATGGGAGAGTGTGGTTTCCTGTCCTGCAACCTGCCCTCTATTCTGATTTTATTTTATTTTAAATGGCTGAGTTGATGTGTCCACAGCTTTGCAGATGCTATTTAAATCAGAGTTGGAGTTGGTAGCATGATGCAAACTTGAGTGATCATTCACTTCTTCGTAGCATCTTATATTGGTCCATGGAAAGCTTTTGATGTGAAACAGCCTCATAATATTGATACTAAAAGTAAATTGACACAGCACTCACTGGTCATTGTTGTAGCTCAGATGGTCAGGTAATGCAGGTCATTTTGTCAAGAGATGAGCCTAAAAATAAGTGACTACTTCATTAAAGATCTTGTCTTTTTCCTTTTTATTTATGAATATAGTTGGGGTCTATTATGGGTTTATATTATAAGTCGCCTGAGGCTTAGGCTCTGTTTCTGCTGGTAATGTGTCACAGTGGAGAATTACACATGTGGAAAATGCCATTTCTTTGACTGTAACAAAGTGAATTCTCCCACCTGAATAAAGCTGCATGTTTGTGGCATCTGTAAGCAATCCCCAAATTTCATGTCTTACAATTTCCTTCTGTCCATCGGTTGTCTTTGCAGGAGACCTATGACACAATTCCAGGCCAGACTAAGATCACATTCCTGCTGCAGGCTGTCAGAGATGCATCTGCTGCAGAGGAGGTTTGTACAAAATACTGATGTTATTATCACCTCTGCCTCATCTAGTGGAAAGCTACAGAGCTGGAAGCTTTGGAAATGACATTAGTTTTTTTTAAGTTGTGATCAGTTTACACGGATAAGGTTGAGAGAACACTTGCTTAGAACTTCGATAAAACCTATGACTGGAACTATATTGGCGATTTTGTTTTTTCAATATGATTTGAACACCTGCCAGCCAACAAGTTTTGCCTAGAATCAGAAATACTTTATTTATCCTGGAGGAACTTATGATGATGTGATATTAATCGGTTATCATACATATCATAAGAATCATTGTTGTGATTCTTGGCATAACAATTTTCATTTAAGCATTCTTGCTTCAGGAAGTTCTAGGAAGTCCAGCATAGCAGAAGTTGGTGACATTCAAAAAATGCAGTCATCGGACGTGGGCCTCAACTGCAGCTTGACATGCATGTTTGAGTCATAGTTTTGGCATTTGGGTGCTTATGTTTACGCTGAAGCTACCAGCTGCTTGGCCCTGCATGCGTCCACTCCTTTTCTTTACCTCAAGGCTGATATTTTTAGTCTTGAAATGGGAGCAGCCAGAGACGTGTTTAGTCCAGGGAGAATGACTGTGCCTTTCTAAGATGCTGTAGTTTTTTTTTTTTTTTTTTAAATGGCCAGTGACTAAACACTTAATTGGCACCCGCCAGATTTCATGAACAGGTTGATTTATAAATTTGCAAAATAGGTTCTGCGTAATGCCAGGATACAAACAAATGAAAAATGAGATATCGGACATAGTTCACTCATTCCAGGACATTGTTGTAGCCATGGTGAAAGACTTGGCATGATAATGAGACTAGTGTTTTATGCATCAGGTCAGACAGATGGCAGCAGTGCTTCTGCGACGGCTGCTGTCGTCGTCCTTTGAGGAGATCTACCCGGGCCTGACTCTTGAGATGCAGACAGCCATCAAAACAGAGCTGCTGACCAGCATCCAACACGAGACGTCACCTAACATCCGCAAGAAAGTTTGCGACATTGCAGCAGAGCTCTCCCGCAACCTTATTGGTAATGCTCATCCAAGGTTTTCTTTACAACTTCTGATTTTTAAGGGTTTTTTGGTGCATGCTAGTTGGCCATTTTTGTCCTCTAAACTAGGCTGGGCATATCTTAAAACAGGATACTGATAAGAACAGGATATTGTGGCGACTTGGGAAATTGTTTAGATCGTTGACTTTTGATTTTGCAGCCTTATAACAGGTGATTTCAAGATATGGCTTAATAATCGATTAATTAGTGTTCAAAGTTTTGATCACTAATTAATCACTACGTGTGACAGGAGTTGTCTCGGTGAGCAAGTCCAGTCTGCACTCTTTAATTTAATTGTTTATAATCTAGATGATGACGGGAATAACCAGTGGCCAGAGGTGCTCAAGTTTCTGTTTGACTCTGTGAACTCGGACAATGTCGGCCTGCGAGAAGCCGCCCTGCACATATTCTGGTGAGTCCCTCTTCAGTTCTCAGCCTAACTTTATTTAGGCCACTTGATGAACAAGGTCAAAGTGTCCTCAGGCAGAATTTTGTTAGGTGACTGCATGTCTTTCTTGTTGTAGGAACTTTCCAGGGATTTTTGGTAACCAGCAGCAGCATTATATGGAGGTTATCAAGCGCATGCTTGTTCAGTGCATGCAGGATCAGGCAAACCCACAGGTAAATCTTTAGGGAAGTTGTTTAGTAGTTACTTTCATTGTGTCAAAAGTGCATATTTCATTCTTTAAATGTAATCCTTCAGATCCGCACCCTGGCTGCCCGCGCCGCAGCTTCATTTGTTCTGTCCAATGAAAGCAACACAGCTCTGCTGAAGCATTTCTCAGACCTGCTTCCAGGCATTCTGCAGGTAAGGTGCTCAGAACCACGTGTCCTTGTCTGAATCATCTGAACTGTTCCAGAACATTGAGTCATTTTACACTGTGCTCTGTACAAAAGTTATGCAATTATGTGTTGTGTCTGTATGAGTGTATGACCCTATGTTCCAGTTATGATGCTGAATGCAAACTAAATGTTGCATTACCTATAACTAATGCTAACTCTGTCCACGGCCTGATGGATATAATAGACAAAGTTATCCCAAATCCACTTGCAGCTGGGTCTCTTGCTTCCCTGTGTTCTTGAGTAAATTTTAATGTAAAAAGTAAATGAGGAAGGTGAAACTTCAAAGTCAGTGCTGCACTGCTTAATTGCTGCTTGTTTGTCTTGAACTAGTTATATTTGCACGCTTAAAGAAATATGGTTAATAAAAAATTGGAAATAAAGCTGTTCCTTCCAGCTGCTTATTCTGTGTAGGCATAGTTAACAGTAGGTTTCTCTCCACTGTATACAATTGGGCATAAATCTAGACACTTGAGTTATTGGACATCATGATTCCTGGAGTTATTCCACACCAGAACACATGCTTTCGTAGTTTTTCTTTGTGAAACACATTTGTGCCAGTGGGGATCAAGTCCATTGGTTGTGGTGATTCAGCAGCTCAGCATTGCAGAGTGAATGTAGTGGCACCACTAAGACCTGCTTCTGCTGCTTTGTCATCAGGCAGTGAATGAGTCCTGCTACCAGGGAGACGACTCCGTGCTCAAGTCTTTGGTAGAAATCGCAGACACAGCTCCTAAGTACCTGAGACCCAATTTGGAGGCCACTCTGCAGCTCTGCCTGAAGGTGAGCAGGAGAACCTTATTACAGAAATTAGCATGCTAACACATTGCTATGCAACTTTTTGTGATTGTAAATCTAACAGCTCAAGTAATGAGAAACTTTGTTTTAAAAATGATCTTGACTTTGAAGTCCATTTTGCCCTGTGTTTTCAGTTGTGTGCAGACACCAACTTGACCAACATGCAGAGACAGCTGGCATTGGAGGTAATTGTCACGCTATCTGAGACGGCAGCAGCCATGCTGAGGAAACACACTGCCATTGTGGCCCAAAGTGGTGAGCAATAGTTTCATCATTAACTTCAGTACCTGCTCTTCTTTTTCTTGACACATGACTGACAGAGGTGTTGTGTGTGTGTCTGCTTAGTGCCACAGATGCTGGCGATGATGGTGGACCTTGAGGAGGACGATGAATGGGCGATGGCTGACGAGCTGGAGGATGATGACTTTGACAGGTAGTGTGTTCTGTCATCACCCATTCAAAAACCCCACATTTGATTGATGCTATAGGGCGCAGATGGAGGGTTAAGAGTCGGACATCCACAAATAATAGATTAGCCTCTGGTTGGAAAATAAACTAATGGTTAGTTTTTAAACTGGAGTTTCTGAGATTTAAGTCAAGACCCACTGCAGAAATTTGAAAAAGAAGGTAAATCCTCTGTACTGAAACAGTTTAATAGGTGACATCTAGATGGCAGCAAGTTGAAGAATAAGAACTGCATGTTTGGGTGCTCTGATGTTATTGCAAAGTCACAGACTGCTCAGACGTTCCAAAATGTGCCAGTTTGGGCAAATGCTAATCTGACATTTGTTCCTTGTCACTCGACAGTAACGCCGTGGCTGGGGAAAGTGCTCTGGACAGAATAGCCTGTGGTCTTGGAGGGAAGATCATTTTGCCCATGATCAAGCAGCACATCATGCAGATGCTGCAGAACTGTGAGTAAATACATTGTTAACTTATTAGCCTGTGTAAATTCTGGATTTTTTAGATGCACAAAGCAGAGCATAATTATGCATAGCTTTGAATAGAACTGTGAACCTGAGACAAAACTAGTGTTTGTTTGCTAGCTGACTGGAAGTACCGCCATGCTGGGCTGATGGCGCTGTCTGCCATCGGTGAGGGCTGCCATCAGCAGATGGAGGCCATCCTCAATGAGATCGTCAGCTTTGTCCTCCTCTTCTGTTCTGACCCTGTAAGAGACAAACTCAGCATTTGAATTATTTGCAAAGATGCAGGCTGCTTTTCTGGCAAATCCCCTTTGTGTTTGTCACAAATGTTGCAGTGCTTGTGTAACAGATGTGGTGGTTTTAAGTTTGGCTTCCTTTTCCCTCCTCAGCATCCAAGAGTGCGGTATGCTGCTTGCAATGCCATCGGACAAATGGCCACAGACTTTGCCCCAACCTTCCAAAAGAAATTTCACGATAAGGTAACGAATGATGGTGAAATGAAAATATGTTGAGATTAATTCATTTTCTGATGGCAAATGTAATATGTACCGTTGGTAAGGAAATTTGGACTGATCAGCCATAACATTATGACCACAGCATGTTTACCAAAAAAGATAATGCAACAGCCCTGCAATAAATTCTTACTCCAGGAGAAGTTTTGTTGAGATTTTATTGAGTCTGTGTGAGACATGTTGAAATATTTGAAACGATTGTTATGGGACTGTAACTTGTGATGCTTTGTAAAATTTGATTTCTCTGCATCTCTGTAAGATACTGTACTGGAATACAGTCAACAGTCATTCATTTGTCAGGTGCAGACATGATACTGTTGTGGACAAACCTGCATCCTTCTCCCTTCCAGGTGATTTCAGCCTTGCTTCAGACCATGGAGGACCAGAGTAACCCTCGGGTGCAAGCGCACGCTGCTGCCGCCCTCATTAACTTCACAGAGGACTGTCCCAAATCTCTGCTCATCCCTTATCTAGACAGCTTGGTGCAGCACCTTCATGTGATTATGGTAGCCAAGCTGCAAGAGGTACACATGAATATCTAGACTTCATCGTTCAAATCTGCCTCGAGTTATAATCTCATCCTGATTATCAAAATTTGATCCATGTACAAAGGGATAAAAATGCTGCTTTCATTTTAAGCGACTTTCACAGTGGTATTTTCTTAAACTTTGTGCGGCAAGCAGCTTTTCCTTTTTGTAAACGGGAATTGAAGTCAAACTGGTTGCTGCTCTCGCTCCTTCTAGTTGATCCAGAAGGGTACCAAACTGGTTCTGGAGCAGGTGGTGACCTCCATCGCCTCAGTGGCAGACACAGCTGAAGAGAAGTTTGTGCCATACTACGACTTATTCATGCCGTCACTGAAACACATCGTAGAAAACGCTGTGCAGAAGGAGCTGCGGCTGCTCCGCGGCAAGACCATAGAGTGCATTAGCCTCATTGGCCTGGCTGTTGGCAAGGAGAAGGTATGTCTTTTGAGGGGAAAAAAAAGTTTGTTGACGTATTTAAACAATCAATGAGCCAATAATTCTGATTAGTTGCGCTCGGGCATCAGTATACTTTTAAGATTTTTTTCATTAGTTGTGTGCTGTGATCAATACTTAGGAACCTGAAAAACGTGGCTTTTGTCGATAAACACATGTTGAATGCTCATTTAATTTTAATGAAGTGTTGAATTGTATTGTTTTTATGAAATATGGTAACAGGCTTGTTATAGGAGTTTTTACTGTGGCTAATGACATAAATGTGTCTAGAGAAAGTAATGAAAATTGCTGAAGCAATGCAAAGAAGGTCCTTGATGCCAAAGCCTAAGAAAGCATAAAAAGCAGAAAATGACTTTGATGTCACAACCCTGTGACATCATGCAGTCTATCAAAGCGTAGTTGCCATGGTGGACGAATCAAAGCAAAAGGCAACACTGGCAACAAAGAATTTCCATTTATGTCATTGGCACATTATTTTAAGCTGCCACAGCCTAAGAGATAATTTTAAAGTAGAAAGGTGGCAGGCTGAAGCAAATATACCTAACATAACAAAGTGGCAAATTGTATTGTCCATTGAAGACAGTTTGTCATTTATATATTAACAATTAATCAAAGAGATTTCCTTCCTGATCTAATGCACCTTACGGTAAACTACAAATTACTTCATCAAATGACAAACGTTTGCCCTATTCTAATAATTGCGTAATGTGGCTGGGCTAGCTTGAGTGACACTAACAAGGCAGATGATGGCAAAACAGATCAGAAAAATAGAAGAAAGGACTTTGCTTTTGTCTACTCATCATTAGTAAGTAATGTAATTTCTGTTGAGTCATGTAGCTAACTTTGCTCTTCTTGCGGGGTAAAATGGTTTCAGTGCATGCTAGTATTGTGTTATGGTTAAACTTGCAAGAGACATCAACCAATTTATACGACAAACTGTAGTTTAAATTGTTTTTACTGGTAGTGTAGTTGGTTATCATGAGGGCGGGAGAAGGGGAAAGAGGGCCGCTTAAGCACTATTTTTTTTTTTGTGGCATTATTGGTACTAATTGGGATTTAGAATAATAGTTTGGAGCCACTTTTACCATAGCTGTATTTGTTTTTTCCTCAGATCATTTGAAAATGTCTGGAATGGCCCTTTATATGAAAAAAAATGTACAGTTCAGACCATTTTCTGAAGCTGTGACAATTATTGATCATGAGGAAATCTACTTAGAGGGATGATGCCTCTGCACATTAATTCATATACATTATTCTGTCTTTAGTTTATGCCAGACGCTTCTGCCGTCATGCAGCTGCTCCTCAAAACCCAGACAGACTTCAACGACCTGGAGGACGACGATCCACAAGTAAGAAGACTCGAAAGTCTGGAAAGAAAAGACTGGTGTTGGTGACATTTCTGTATTTGTCACCCTGGCATTTTTCTGTCTTTGTGGTCCAGATCTCTTATATGATCTCAGCCTGGGCTCGGATGTGCAAGATCTTGGGGAAGGAGTTTCAGCAGTACCTGCCTGTGGTGATGGGCCCCCTAATGAAGACTGCCTCCATCAAGCCCGAGGTGGCTCTGCTTGACAGTAAGTGGTAGTCGGTCAACTAAAGATCCCTGCAGGCGTTGATCTTGTAATGTCTGTTGGAGCTTGCAGGAGGAGCCGGTTTCAGTTACGTAATCTGGCAAATCCAGTATCTTTTTTACCTTGATGCTTGGAGAGATTGTGTCACATGACACTGTTGAAGGGGGGCTGCTTCCACATTCTGTCCCCCATGACTGAACTGTAATTTTATTCCTCTACAGACAGCTTTTTTTTCCCACCCTTTGACTTTGAGTTTATTTTTAAACTAAAACGGTGTTAATTGTTGATAAATGTTCTCCTGTTGCCATTATCTGAGGGTCTAATTTTTATCCAAATCATTAAACAACTTTAATCAAACCAGGTTTGCATATTCTAGCTCCATAACAACCAGCTTCACATGAATATTTGGTTTCATGACTTCATGAAACTTGCAGTGTTTCTTGCCACAGTGTTTTAGTTTTTAACAAAACGGAAGTGATGGGAAAAACTCTGGACCTGTCATAAGTGTTTTGCGATGAGTAAATGAAAAACAAACAAATGCGTCCTGTAGCCCAGGACATGGAGAACATATCAGAGGATGATGGCTGGGAGTTTGTCAACCTGGGAGACCAGCAGAGCTTTGGCATCAAGACGGCCGGCCTGGAGGAGAAGGCCACTGCCTGCCAGATGCTGGTGAGCACTCCTGCTTGTCGAAGGCACACATTACTTTCAAATTGCACGAATGAAATTCGCAGTCATGCAAGATCCTGAGGGAGTCTGCAGCGCCGTTGGCAACGCACTCTTACTTTGTTTTCCAGGTGTGTTATGCCAAAGAGCTGAAGGAGGGTTTTGTGGAGTACACCGAGCAAGTGGTGAAGTTGATGGTTCCTCTACTGAAGTTCTACTTTCACGATGATATCCTTTTTATTTTCCAAAACTTACCAGTAGCATATGTATCTGATCACTTTTATACATGATAAATTACAAAAAACTAAAAATTGTGCACCAGGATGGGCATGTTCTCCCAAGATCCTTTTTAAGATGGTGCTCACCTGCCAAGAACATCAAACATGACTCAAATTGGGTGGACGTAAGGTGTGTGTGGAGGTGCGATGGTGAGGCTCGAAGACATCTGGTGTTGCCTTAACTGTGTCACGTGTGCGGGTGGCTGCAGCTGAGTCCATGCCCCTGCTGCTGGAGTGTGCACGGGTCCGAGGGCCAGAATACCTCACCCAGATGTGGCTCTTCATGTGTGACGCCCTTATTAAGGCCATTGGCACCGAGCCCGACTCTGATGTCCTGTCAGAAATCATGCATTCTTTTGCCAAGGTATTAAACCTCGTCTATTTCCCGAAAATATACGGGCGTCAAATTTACCCCCTTTTTTTGAAAGAACGAGACTGATGTTGTTTGCTGTTTAAGTGCATCGAGCTGATGGGAGACGGCTGTCTGAACAACGAGCACTTTGAGGAGCTGGGTGGCATCTTGAAAGGGAAGCTAGAGGAACATTTTAAGAATCAGGAGCTCAGGCAAGGTGAGATTTAATTCCCTCAAACTCTGATCATCTCCCACTGCTGTTTTTATCTGTTGTGTGGGGCCTTCGGCAATTATAAAACCTTCTCACATGTCAGCGTTTTTCTGCGTTACTTTTTCTTGCGTATAAGACTATTTGTAAGTAATCCTGATGAGAAAATGTTTCATTCTTGACAGCCAAGAGACAGGATGAAGATTATGATGAGCAGGTGGAGGAAACATTACAAGATGAGGTAAATGTCTCACCTCACCAAATAAGCTATAGTCTAACAAATGGAACATAAAACAATCTCATGATGTAAGAAAGTACCATCTCGTATTATTTACTATACTTCTTTGTGTCCTCAGGATGAGAACGACGTGTACATCCTGACCAAAGTGTCGGACATCTTGCACTCTGTTTTCAGTAGTTACAAAGAGAAGGTGCTGCCGTGGTTCGAGCAGCTGCTGCAGCTCATTGTGCAGCTAATTGTAAGTATTTCCTATTTGGAATGGCAGCGACTGAATCATCACCAATATGAGCGCTGTCTCCAAATGACATGATACAGGTCCAATGGGACCTTTATCAAATCCACTAATGTTGTCATGCAGTCAGATGACCGAGCCTTCCTCTGCTTCAGTGTCCCAACAGGCCGTGGGCTGACAGACAGTGGGGTCTGTGCATCTTTGATGACGTGGTGGAGCACTGCAGCCCATCCTCCTTCAAATATGCAGAGTATTTCCTGCGGCCAATGTTGCAGTCTTTGTGTGACTCGAGCCCAGAGGTTCGACAGGCCGCCGCCTATGGTGTCGGCGTCATGGCGCAGTACGGAGGAGAGAACTACCGCCCGTTCTGTACAGGTAAACGCTGTCACTGACCCTCGGGACTCGACAAGCTTCCGTGCTGAGCTTGCAGACTATGGCTAGATGTTGCCTTTGTGTGCCCCTTCTGGTCCAGAGGCCATCCCCCTGCTGGTCAGAGTCATCCAAGCAGCCGACTCGCGCTCCAAGGAGAATGTCAACGCCACAGAGAACTGCATCTCCGCTGTTGGAAAGGTCATGAGGTTCCGACCAGAATGTGCCAACGTCAACGAGATCCTCCCCCATTGGCTCAGCTGGCTGCCACTCAACGAGGACAAAGAGGAGGCCGTCCACACGTTTGACTTCCTGTGTGACCTCATTGAAAGGTAAGGATGTCTCCAACCACATTAGTTCTAGTTCCTTGTGTCATTTAAGAGCACAACAACAAAGGGCAGCTGTTCTCCGGCAAACTGATAGGTGGACATCTACATGGTCCCGTTCCACAATTAACCTCAAGAGCTGGAAATGCCTCTGAAGCGTTTAACTTCTCTCCACAGCAACAACCCCATTGTCCTTGGACCGGACAACTCCAACCTGCCGAAAATCTTCCTCATCATCGCGGACGGCGTTGCAAACGAATCGGTCAAGAGTGAAGATGCGTGCAGCAAACGGCTGGCGAACGTCATCCGTCAAGTACAGGTGAGGCACGGCGCTGCCACGGCGGGTCTCTGGTTGGTGCAGATGGGATGGAACCACAGAAGGAACTTGAGAATCAAACCGCCTCGTGACGAGAGCTGTCAACACCGTGTTCTGAGTGTGTGTGTGAGGCACTGAGGTGGACCGTTGTGTTCTCTTGCAGGTGTCGGGAGGATTGTGGTCGCAGTGCATATCCACGCTGAACGAGACGCAGCAGAAAGCCATACAGGACCTACTGAACACTGCCTGAGCTTGTAGCCCCAGTCGCCCCCCCCCCTCGGCCCCCTTCCCCTCTTTAAAAAAGCCCATGAAGAAATGTTGAGCTCCTGGATTGCCTCCATACACTCCTTCCCTGCTCTGATCTGTAGTATGTATGGATGCCGGCTTCACCCCCCATCACCACCTCCACCCAATATTACGCATCCAGCAGGTTGGATATTAATGGCGATGGAGGCCTTCCACCTCAAGACTCTCACCCTCCATCAAAGGAAGTCGAGCCCGTCTTCTCCTATCTGGACGTATTTGTCTCCACCAGTTCCTCGATGTGTGACGCATCCCGCTGCGCCCAGAGCAGCTCGTTCGCCAAGTTCGCCCAACACGCAGTCAATGGACAGTCAGGCTCTGAGGGGCCGTCGTGGGGGAAACGGGGGACAGGACATTCTATTGGACTGCACAGCTGAATGAGGTGAAAATGCACACTGGGCGATCACTGCCTGTCTCCTGTGAATTTTTTTTTTTTTTTGTATCTTTTTGTTTTGTTCCGTGTTCCCAGCCTTACCTGGGGGGAGACGGCCTCTGTCTGCCACAGCTCAGAGGGCATGTTTCCAAAGTAAATGGCATGTTTTAAATGGCTAACTCTAGAAAATACAAATAGTGAATTCACATCATGTCTGGGAGAGCAAGGGAGGGTGGGGAGGGATTTCAGCAGGTTTCCTCCATTAGCTCTCAGCTAGCTGCTCACAGGAAGCGGAATTAGTCTGAAGATGCGAGCTGAACGGTTCGACCTCTCATAGGTAGCAGTGTTAAAGGGAAAGGACGGACTATTGGAAAAGAAGCGCAATAACCTGTAGTTGGTCACGGCCACACAAGTGCGTGATGAGTTTAAGGAACATGATTTATGAATAGAGTATTTGAAAAATGTGCTACTATACTCTTAACTGATTATGACCCTTTGCAGCCCTGTAAGTTTGTGATGGAACTCCAGAGGCTACAAACAATAAAATTCCATTTGAGAATTCTGAAACCAGCGTTTGATTTTATTTCTGCTGCTATAACTCAGAAGTTCCCAGCTGGTCTGAGGATTTTAACTGCCAACATGGAACGTTTGGAAAGGGCCCAACATGAAATTCAATTACTGCATTTATGAGCAGAATACTTTCAGTTAAAAGGTGCGCCCAGCCGGAACACGGCAGCGACGATCCCACCTTCATCAAGCCTGACTGTCAGTTATAGCCCAACGTGGAAGGTGTTAACTTAACTTTGAGATGTGGGTTGCATAATACTCAAGCGTTTCAAGCATTGACCACCCTAATATGAAGTTGGACTACTATACAATGCAGTACAGTACTTTTCAGCCTTTGAGTTTGACAAAATAAGTTTACAGAAAACTTTTCTACTCAAATTGATGTACTTTATTTGCATGTCATTGTTTTTAATCATTAACAGTTGCCAAATTTTGACATCAGGAGAAAGTGACAGTGGGATCAAATTTTAAAAATGAAACGTGGGACTAGGTTGAACATCGAGCAGGTATATACAAACTGGAGCATATTTCCAATCTTTATTAGAAACACTTTAGTATGATGAATCAGTTGCGCCACAAGGACAGCCTCCAAAACGACAAATGTCTTTCATAGCTTGATGGAAGGTTGCAGGAGGCTGCATCAATCATTAAACTGACCACCAAATGTTTGCCACACAACATTCAATATACATCATATTGAGACTGACGCATTTGAAACGGTCTACTCTCTCTGATCGAGTCTGGTTAAAAGCTTTAATGTAAACTTTTTTTGCTGTTGGTGTCCTAATAAAAGCATGGCTGCTCCGGTGAAACCGTAAGTGTCAGTTATTGCCTGCCATCTCCAGCGACTGAGCAAGACACAGGCCAATTTTTGGTCAGTTTGAGAAATGTTCTCAAGGTGAAACACTGGGGAACCTTTAAACTGATCAAAACTGTTGAAGCAACTGGGTTGTCTTTTTTTTTTTTGCCGAAATGACAGCTGCTGGCCCAGCAATTTAATAAGTGGCAGGAGTCACTGGACAAGACGCTATAATCCAGACAAACTGCAGTGTAAAAATGACAAACTTAAGATGGTGTATTAGTCACAGAGCTTTAGATGTGCAGTTTTAGCGGCATCAGCTACTTGTCACGACGTGCACATTTTTCTAACGTCCCGATTCTTTAAACCTGCAGTGAACTGTTTGGGCTTCTTGAGGGCTGCAATAAAACCTACACACCAAAGCGCTGCAAAACCTGGGGGAGCTGCACAATCAGTTACTGGAGCATGTCCACGAAGGCGTCAAACTCGTCAATGTTCTTCTCGTAGACTGCTAGCTTCTCTGGCAGCGAGTCCTGCGGGAATGAAGCAAACTGGTGTCGGCGTGGACACTGACTGCAGGACCGTTTCTTTCAAACATCGGGATGAAGGGAGTTACCAGGTCGTCGGCCATCGACTGGGAGCTGATGTGCAGCGAGAGGCTGGTCAGTTGTGGAGGGTTTTGAAACTCTCTGTAGAAGGTGCCCAAATCCATTGGCAACAAGTCGTCTTTCGAGAAGGCTGGCCGCTGAACGCAGACAAACATGCTTCATATAACGCAGACAAAATAGGATGATGTTCATTTAGATTCGAAAAGAAGCGAGTCAGCGGAAATACATACAAAATCCACCATGACAAAGTCATCCTGCTGCCCGGATCCCTCTGAGCCCTGAGAGTTGAGGCTGGCCTGCAGGGGAGAGGGGCAGGGGGGAGAGTCCGGAGGCTGCACCTGAGCACATATATGCAGAGTATATATAAAACAACTTCATCAGACTTATGTTGTGACAATTCACCAGGTAATTCTGAAATACAGGTGAAGATAATCCAATGTATCTACTTCTCTGAGTAAATTCAGACTCAAACCAAACAACGCACTATGCTAATTAAGCTAATAACTTGTGCTCATACATGGTTTGACTGCACCAAAAACAACCAGATGGGCTGCACAAAGACAAAATATTTCACGGGGAAACTTGCTGCCTCCTTCGCTCTCTCGTTGTTTAGAAAAAAAATAAATAAACCAAACTAAAGTTTCCAGCCAGGAAACAGGACGGAAACAACATCGGCAGCAACATTCACACAAACATAACAAAAATTTAACCAGATCAATCCCTATTGTCCCCAGTGTCTATTCAAACAGGTTTGTTACAGTGAATACAGTGAACAGTGTCAACTTAAAGTCTTGGGTTATTAACAAAAATGAACTAATAAATAGGTGACCAGGTGGCAGGGCACCGTAGTTCAGGAAATGAGGGAAACCACACTGTCTTGTAATCTTGCAATAGGCAGGTGGGAAAAAAAAAAACAGCCTTCCCTGGTTGGAGCTATAATTCCAGGATTGTGGTAAAATGTATCCCACCAACCGGCTCCGATTCACCTGACACACAAGTCTTCTACTATTCAAAAACACAGCCAAAGGAACCCTGAGTGTCACTTCCTCACCTTTATCATTCCCGTAAACATGAAAAATAAACAAAGTAGCTTCATCGCTATCATCAGTTACCATGGGATCACTCTCCTCTGAGTCCAGGCCTCGGGGAGCAAATGCAGCAAAGGGCAGATCCAGACTGGCTGTTACCTGCACGCAAGCACACACACACGCACGCACGCACGCACGCACGCGGAAAAAGCTGTTGCTAGCAGCGGGCAGATTCAAAGCATCAACCTTGACCACACGATATGACCTAGATTCTGTTTACCTGTGTGTTGGGTTTATTGACAAAGGCTCCGACTTTCCGAGTGAAAGCGTTGAGAGACTCTACGGGGTCGGAGGGAGAAACGCTCCTCCTCCCTTCGTCCCTCCTTCCTTCTCCGCTGTGGGACAAGCCGTCGTCGTCGCCGCCGCCACCACCGCCGCTGTGAGGACAGAAATGTCAGGTTAAATTCAGGAAGGCTTGTGGGGAAGGCTTCGCGCCAGCAGCTGTGGGTGCAGATAAGTTGAGAGAGACAGAGAGGAAAAAGAGCGCGAAAGAGAAAGAGCGACAGAAAGAAAGAGAAAGAGAAGAGTTTTGAGTTTTCAAAAAACACTTTTAATTACTCAAAACATGTCCAATCAAGAAACACAGACAAAAGTCCATTCAGCACAAACAAAAAAGCACAGCTGGAAAAAAAAAAAAAAACAGGTTCAACTCAGAATATTATCAGAGACCAGCTCACAGGCCAGACCAGGCCTCCTGGTAAAACCAGCTTCCTGCACAGCCCAGCACCCACAGCTAGAGCCTCACTTTTCAGCCAGTTGATTTTAGCTGAGGAGGGTAGACCAAAGTCTATGACAGTGTGATGAAGAGCATTTACATCACCCTGTTTTTTAACAAAAACGAATCACATCATCAGCATAAGCAGAGAGAAACAGAGGTTTCTTTAGACTAGGAAAAGAGAAACTAGACAGCTTTGACCTGAGTCTGTAAGAGCGGCTCTATGGCCAGGGAATATAACATTTCTGACAGAGAGCAGCCCTGTCTGACCCCTCCCTGAACTCTGAAAGGAGCACTTAAACCACCATTGACCTTCAGTACACCCCCAATATCTCGGTACAAGACCTGGGTCATGGCTATTAGTCTAGGGCTGAACCCAAAAGGCTGTAGCACCTGCCACAAGTACTGGTGTTCAACCTGGCCAAAAGCCTTTTCTTGGTCCAGAGAAATCAGACCAAGTTCACAGCCCAATGAACCAGAGAGGTCCAAAGCAGCTCGAATTAAAGCGATGTTGTCAGTTATCAACCTGCTGAATACACAGTATGTCTGGTCCTCATGGATGACCTGTTCCATCACCTTCTTCAGCCTCATGGTGCACACCTCAGGCAGCAGTTTATAGTCTGTACAGAGTAGAGACACAGGCTGCCAATTCGTGATGTCCTGTAGGTTTCCTTTCTTTGACTGCCCCTGAGGACACACAGCAGATCCTCACCCAACACAAGCCAGAAAATCAGCAGGGAGACCGTCTATCCCAGAAGCCTTCCCACTCTTCAGGCCCTGCAGGGCCCCCAGCAGCTTCTGAGCACACAGCAGGGCCTCTTTACATCATGCCTCACACCAATAATGTTTATAGAGCTGAGCCTGATGTCACACACGATGGAGCTTTGTGTAAACAACAACAATAACAAATAAAGAAAGCGAGAACACATGTTCAGCCTCTTCATCCATCCATCTATTTGGGCCCGCACGTTCAACAGTTTCGTCAAACGGTAAACTTTGAGGTCAGTAAAGGTCGTCTGCCTGAGGTGAGCTGTGTGTATCCTGTGTGTTCATCTGTGAGCTGTGTGTATCGTGTGTTGTTTCCTCTGATGGAGAGGAGAAACATTGTGGGTCACCTTTAGATACTTTGTTTATTTTCGCATTATTAACAGTGGATTCAGAGGTTTTCCTCTTGCCAGTGTCAACAAATCCACATCCATCACACGGTCCTCATCCTCACCATCAAACACAGACTCAGCCACCCTGGTGGCAGTTCGACCAGCCAGCCCCTTCACCAAGGCCTTACCTCTGGGCTCTTCCTGCTCACTTTGTGTGTGTGTCTGACAATGGAACTTCTGTGTCACTCTGTGAAACAATGTGTGTCTGCAAGGAGAGCCATGCAGGGTGCCCTGCTTGGCTCTCCACTGAGGGCCTTGCCCTGCGCCAAGCTTGGCACTTGGTTCGGCGCCTTGCCCAACGCCGAGCCCGGTGTCTCATACTGCGCTTCGCTCGCTGCCTCACGCCGCGCTGCAGGCTGGCTATCAATTCTGACAGGCGGCCCTGCTGCCTGCCGTTCTTCCGTTCTTGCAGGGCATTAACGAATCAGGTGACCCTCTGCCCCACACCCAAAACATTTTAATGTGTCAGTGGTGACATGAACTGTGTAGTCGAAATCATCAATGCAAAAAAAGAGAGCAAGGTTAAGCTCACCTTATTCCCACCGAGAATCATCAGCACTTGTGTCCTAAAAGACAAAACATGTTTCAGCAGCGGGAGACCTACAGCCGAGAGGAATCAGCTTCATGGGAGACAACTAGCTGACCATGTCAGGCAAATAACCCCTCCAGCAGCTCGTTTTTCAGGAAAGGGGACACGTTTGAAACAATAACTTTTTTACAGGGTTAACGAGAGAAAACACCGGTGTTAACGATCCCTGAATCACCACACCGCTCTCTACCAGATGATTTGCTTTCACAGTGCTGTCCAGCACCGTTCATCCTGGAAGCAGATTTTACACTTCCATAGCCCACAACCTGACCCACAGCCAGGCCACACTCCTCCAAAAATACACCAAAAGGTGGAGAAAGTTTAATGGCGTGTCTGCGGGAGTTTCTGCGAGCCAAAGACACCACACTGAGCAACCGTGTCTGACTGACAGGCTGCGGCGGCAGCTGCCACCCAACAAACAATCAAACAAAAACAAACAGACTTATCACAGAGAAGTGATTCAGAAACACATTTACCAACACTCAGTGCAGAAAAAAGCAAAAAAAGGTTTAAAATGCTCACACATTCAGCAAACGCTCTCTGACACTCACTCTGACGCACTCACCATCCACACAGAGAGAGAAAGATAGAGAAAGAAAGAGAGAGAGAGAGAGCAGGAAAGAGACAGACAAAGACGGAGAGAGAAGGAGAAGAAGCAAGAGCAAAAGAGAGAGAGAAACAGAGAGAGAAAAAGAGAGAGAGAGACAGAGAGAGAGAGAGAGAGAGAGAGAGAGACCGAGACCGAGAGAGAGTGAGTTACCTGCTGCTGGGAGTGTTGGGGATGTGGTCTACTGTCAGATGGGCATCGGCTCCATGGGGAGGCTGGGCAGGAAGCAGCACCGCGCCACCCTCCTTCCCAGCATGCAACAGCTGAGTGGAAATACAGTTATAAGACGTGATACTGTCAATGACTGGATTTACAGTTGTCTCCCAACTTCAGGCAGTTATTGAAAAGCTATGTCTTCAATGTTCTCTTAAAAGTTGTGTCCTATAAATCCACATTTTCAGGAGGTCTTACGCCTAAAAAGAATAAAGGAAACCAAATCTGCACCATATTTTCTTCTCATTTAACCTGAGAAGCAGCAGAAGACGGCTTGAACTACAAAAAAGGGGATATCCAAACCAGAGCCGCCGCCGCATCACCTGTTCACTATGCATCAAGACACTGATCTGCTGACATGGAGCAACGCACGTCTGCATCAGAATGTGTGTGGACATCAGCCATGGCGGTCTGCATGGTAACGAGGTGATCACCTGGTTTGGATTGGCGACCGGGTGACAAAGGTCAGCAGCTCCCGCCAGAACCGGAGGCTGGTAGGATATCCTGGAAGTGTAGAGCTACACACATTCACAAAGACACAAAAAAAGGCGAAAAGTAAATCACAGAATACTGTGAATCAGAGAGATGACAGTGACTGTGGAAACACAGTCTTGGCTTATGGGTATTGTAGTAGGTGTCATGGAGGTTTGAAAGTGACAAAGGACTGAGTGCAGTATGAAAATTAGTCCTCTTGTAATAGCGCTGTCAAAATTCTGATCTGACACAGTATGGAGCACCACACACACACACACGTACGCACACACACACAGCTACAGAGAAAGTGATGGAAAACATCACTGCACGTTTGAGTCATGGGTGCTTTTAATTATGCCAGCGTGTCACAACGCACATGCATCTCGCCTCCTTGCCTCTTAGCTCCACCCACAAAGGATTTAAAAGCGAGACTGGACTGGAGGAAAAGATGAAAGGAAGGAGGAGCCCAAACTGTCAAGTGAAAAATGCGATGTCACCTGCTCATTGACATCATTTATAACGTCACATCACTTCTGCAGAGGATACGCTTGTGTTTCCTTGGGGGGAGGAACACAAGGAAGCATAAGCTAGCTAATGAAAAACCCCAGTCACACATGCTCACACACACAGTCTCACACACACCCAGTGGCCAGTGTAAGACTCACAGTGTGAGTGACAAATCCAGGAGCCAATGGAAACTGCAGGCTGTCCAGAGGAAGGGGCTTGGACAGTTTAGAGGGAGAAGGGCTCAGTGTACACACACACTGCGAAGATGTGCGCACACACACATACATCAACATAATAAAGGACAAAAGGAGGGAAAAACAAAGAGAGAAAAGAGAGAGCGAAATGAAAAACAGGTGTGAAAATGAAGCGAAAAGGTCACAAGCTTAAGAGAGACAGTTACAAGGAGGGAGAGTGAGTGTGTCCTCACACCTGCGAGGGTGGGGAGGTGGAGAAGGAGGTGGTGCAGACCTCCTGGGAGTCATGAACTCCTGCAAACTGGCCTCCATCCTCATCATCCGGCGCTCTGGACACACACATAACCATCACATTTTACACAAATGGCAAAATATTTAAAAACAAAACACCAAAACTGCACATGACCAACCGACCTGTAGTTGCAGGGCTGACCCATGTTTGCAGGACGCTGGCTAATGCAGGGAGGATCCACAAAGTGATCCACGATGATGCCCATGATGGGCGCCGACCGCTCGGACTGTCTGCAGCAGAAAACATTTTCCACAAAAAGCGTTTGCAATCCGCTCTCAGGAACGCTGAGTAACGCGGTAATCCAATTACAATCCGCAGAAACAAGGACGGGATCAGCGTCAGTTACCTCTTTGACATGAATGCCAAGTTGATGCGGTAGGCGCAAGAGAGCGTGACAGTGCCAACTGGGGTGCCGACGACACCAACGCGCACCGTCTGAAAACCTAAAAAAAAAACCCAATCCCTAATAATCAAGGCTATTGTGATAAACATGCACTGTCTTATCCTACATGACAATATATTGTAAATTGATTGGAGAAACCACATAAAATTCATTTTCTATAAAGATGCGACCAATGTTACAGTAAAACTTACCTACTAAACAAACAAAGCCAACCAAGCAGAACATAACCAGATGATAGATTATGCACTGTCAATTATTATGTTGCAAAACAGATCCAAATTCAGGAGTGAATGACGTGTCAGTTACCTTCTCCTAATCCACTTAGCTGAACTTCCCCAAAGTAGATCCTGCAAACAAGGGGAGGGTTAGATGACCAGACTGAAGCTTCTGCCTGCTGCACACGGATCAGATCTGAACTCACCTGTATAATATAACATAATCATGTCCCTGCTTTCTGGACAGCTTATAGGCAGGCGTTACCCTCGTGATGGCTAGCAGGGACTTCAAGAGGACAGACAGGCGATTGTAGACAGTGTATGACACCTTTATGTCCTTATCACACCTGCAGTGAAGACATAAGTGCTCATTACAGTGAGACAGTCTGGTAGTCATCCAAACAAATATCAGCTTCACCGTAAAAATATCTGTGTGGCATTCTATGAAAGTGATGGCCTTTTGTTTTTGCTGACTACTTCCCTTTTTCCCTTGATACTTCCCACTAATGGTGCATTTCCATTGCATAGGACCAGCTCTACTCTACTCTTTTGGTTATCCATTAGGAAAAAAGTAACACTTTTTTAGTACTGCTCTCCCGGGGTTCCAAAAAATGCCGACCAGGTACTATAAGGTACTAAAAGGTGCTGTGAAAACACTGCAGACCACTGACTGGCAAGAGAGAATCATCACAGCACCATCAGTGTGCACACAAGGAACACCCTTAACAACGTGAACCTGGGCCCGCCATTTTTAAACAACCAAAGTATTTTAGCGGCCACAGTTTTTACTTTCAAAAATGGCAACTGGAAAGATCACGCCGTGGTTGCTCGAGGAGGCGCAAACAAGGCGACACAGAAGATGACGTCGCGGTCGTTTCGCGTGGCGTAGCTATGACCATCAGTTACGCTAAGGAGGTACTATCTTCTGATGCAAAATGACCCCAGAAGAGTACATGATACCAAAGGCAAGAAGAGCAGAGCCAGTATCATGTGAAACTGTCTCTACATAATGGTGGTGCATTTAATTTCATGGATTGCTGGTACATGGAGCAGCTCGTTTGAGGAGGAACAAATCAACAATGAACAAAGTACTAAAGTTCAAGTCTAATGAACAAGAGTGATAGCCAAAAAACAATGTACTCACTTTTCATTCATCTCCAGGCACCAGGTCTCTAACTCCATCGAGTCACCCTAAGTGACACAGAAGGATGAATTTTAAACAGGAATGAAAAAAAACTTCATTTATTTTCACTCTTTGAGACACAATAGGCAAGATGAATAGCCCGCTGTTTGAAAGTTGACATAAAACGGGGGATATTTATGTACTGGCACAATGTTTTTTGACAGCCCCCATTTCTTCAGCTAGTAATCGACTCAGTATTATCAGTGCAGTTTGTTTTGTTTTCAACAAAAAACTCACCAACTTATCAACTGAACAACAGAAGGGATGGAGACATTTTATCAGCGCTTATGTGAAAGTCACCGCTGGGTTTGAGGTCCCGAAGTCGTTTTACGAAAGAGGGAAATGGACAGCAGTAGATTTACCCAGCTGCCCTTCAAACTGAGGGTTTTACCTCTGATGTTTTCAAGGAGATCTCCACACACATCGAGCGTCCAATGCCTGGAAGCTGGCCAGCCAATGCTTTCTTGGCTTCATGAGTCACCTCTGGGATGTCTTTAATGGCCAAATTAAACTGGAGGAAATTAAAAAAAAAGAAAGAAAGGGGGTGGGGGGGACAGGTAAAGACTAAACTCTATTTCTCAGAAGACATCCTCATAAGTATAGAAATATCCAAGCAATAACTAAATTATCTTGAGGTCAAAGAGTGACAAAGTCATTTTACCCAATCAGAGCCAGTGGGTGATGAGGAGGAGCGAGTGCAGATCTTCTCACCAAGACGAGCTTGGACGATCACCTGGACAGTCTACAAACACATAAAAACAACCAAAAAGCGCAAAAGAGATGTGTCAGATGAACATATTTAAAAGTCATTTTCACTTCTGTAAACACTATAAATAAGTTAATCACCATTTTTATCTGCTTGGGCAAATTATATATAACAATACACAGTCCTGGACAAGTAAAAGCAAAACTTAATGTTGGTTTGGACTGTGAATGTTTTCTGTGAAACAACTCTTGGGAAACAAGAAGGGGCCCCAGGTAACAAAATATTCTGTCAGAAATCAACAGCCCATTTTTCCAGATAAAAACACACACCACTGTTTCTCACCTTTAGGGCAAAGAATTTAATGAACTTGTCCAAGTCTTTTTTATCCTGGGGACTGAGGTCGCCGTCCATGTTGTCACGACCCTGCATTCAAGCACGACAACCCATTAGGGGTGGACAGAAAGCTGTAATGTTAATGCACTGTATACTACATTATATATATATATAAAAAAAAACATTCATTGTTGAACATAGTGTTAGAATTTTTAGTGTCACAGCTATACACTAAATTGTGGTACAATCTGAATCTGAACTGCAATGCATTTCCCCATTAAAACTAAAAAAAGGTTAATTGTTATTCACAAAATTCTACATGTCAATTTCTTCCAAAACACCTCGGTAAACAAGTAATGATGATCCAATAAAATGTGTTTTGCTGTCAGGTAGCTAGTTGTAAAAGCACTCTTAAAGTGATGAAATCAGTAACAACAAAAAAGCAATGTTTTTAAAATCACAATCAATCCTGTAAATACAGGATCACCAGGGGAAGCAAATGTGGCCTCCACGCTGACGTGACAATTGTCCCAGTAAAACTTAGAGGTTAATTTAATCTACAAGCCACCTGGCAACCACCGTCACTGGTGCACCAGACCCTCTATTGAAATAAAAACACTCCAATCGGTCATTTCATGTGCACTTTCCACGCGTATCACAACAGCTGAGGGGTGAATCACCGGCTAAAGAGCTTTAGCATGTGGCTAACGCTAGCTAGCTTGCTCGATACCACGCACTTTTAACTTAAATCACAAAATACCAGAACTTACATGAGCAATTCCTTGAACGGCACAGCTTCAATAATATACAAATAAAGTCAAAGACATCGACATTCAATGTCGTATTCGAGACGCTTAAACGCCCGACTCGGAGGTGCACCACGTCAACAGCGGCTGTGCTACTTCTGTGTTTATCTTCTCCATGTCGACGTGTTTAGATAGCACTTCTTTAGCAAGATCACTTTCGTTTATTTACTTTTTGTGTTTATAAAATTATAAAACGCAAATAACAGAACACCACAGTTTGATCACAACAAATGATACGATAATGATAGATTTTGAATAGTAAAAAAATACATTTTCTCTAATCAACTATCTGGAGAAACACGTTGCGTTGAATCTGCGAGTAACTGTAGTAAGTTAAATGTTCCTGGGAGTTGTTTTGGTTGGTTGCTGTGTGGTTAAATAGACACACATAGATTCAGTAAGCTGTACAGGTAAGCGCGTTATCTTGAATGTATGGGAAATGTGTGCTTATGTTTTTATTAAGCCATTAGCAGGGTGTCGGTAGATTTGTTTTACCACGAGCGCGCAGCTTATAACGAGCACAGCTAGCTCTAATGCTATATGGCTTGCTAGCACGTCGGCTTGACATGGTTTCGCAGCTGTTATCTAATGTTAAAGTTTGCTTTATAATAAACTTAAAAACTCGTTTTCTTACATCATATGTTAAATCTCCCGAAACTATTAATATATTGACTCTATAGTAAAAAGTCAACTAAGTTGACGTAATAATCATTATATAATCTCTAATCATGTAATAATCTCCAGGCAATTTCCAGTACAAAAAAATCTCATAGTAAGTGTTAAAGGCAATTGGCGCCATTGGTAAGATGATGCAAAAACCACAACACAAGCTTAAGGCAAACACGACATTTGCAGAATTGTTTGTGTTCTCTGCATGAACATCTAGTGCATCACTGCCCACCGTTGAAATGACATGAGAACAATGAATGAATTCAAATTATTTAATGATGTAAATGTGTCATCACACACAGTATGGCGATTTCAATAGCCGTCCTGGATTGTGACCTACTACTGCATGGCCGTGGCCATAAGACCCTGGACCGCTTTGACCTGGACTCTGTCTCGGATGACTTCCTGCTTACACAATTTGGCTTCCCCCGACAGTTTATCCTGTATCTGGTGGAGTTACTCAGAGAGGTGGTCCATAGTTTCAGTTTCGAATGAGCGTGTCAGATCAATTGTTCTGTTTGATGCATGTTTGTTCATGCTGTGTTATTTTTCTGTGTTTCAGGCTCTCTGCAGACGGACGCAGCGTTCTAGAGCAATCAGTCCAGAGGTCCAGGTCTTGGCTGCCTTGGGCTTCTACACATCAGGTTCTTTCCAGACCTCAATGGGAGATAGTATAGGCATCAGTCAGGCATCAATGTCAAGATGTGTGTCCAATGTTACCAGGGCGCTTGTGGAGAAAGCACCACAATTCATCACTTTCAACAGGTAAGATGATAATGTTAAGGAGACTGCCTCAACACTTCAGGTACTTTCAGCTGCAGTATATATTTGAGGACATGACACAGTCTTGTTAAACAGCAAAACCCTGAGAGAGATAATCCTTGTGTCCTTATGAACAGAGTGAATTGAAGGTGACATATAGGATTAAACATGATATAATTGATGAATGTAAATATGACTGGTAGCATAATGATCGCACTGTGGAATTTGGGCATAAACAATGCACATGTTCTGCTAAGAAGCTGTCCAGAGTGAGGAAGGATAAATTAGAATTAAAAAACAGCGATTAAAGCAGAAGACGTACAATAACAGCAATAATATTCCCAAACAGAGACCCCTCCAGCAGAGAGAAGTCCTTCCAGGAGTTTCATAGGGCAGCAGGATTCCCAGGAGTTCTGGGAGTGCTGGACTGTGTTCAGGTTTATTAAACTGTACTACAGTGTATTAACACTTATCAACAAGACATTTTGCAATTAATTTCTAAAGCAGGTTCAAGCGTAACAAGCCTGTTTTTCATCTCCAGGTTGCCATCAAAGCTCCAAATAGCGAAGACTCCTCATATGTGAACAAGAAGGGATTTCACTCTGTGGGCTGCCAGCTGGTTTGTGATGCCAGAGGGTTGTTGCTCAGCGTGGAGACCCACTGGCCCGGAGGACTCAAAGACACAGAAGTTCTGGAAAGATCTGAACTCCACATACAGCTGCAGGACACTGAGGAGGGCTGGCTGCTGGGTGAGGCCTGGATTTTATACTTCTATGCTGTGCAATCTGGAAATGTCGAGAACAGGAATAAAGATCACTCGGTGTAGATGGTACAGAAGCCAGAGGTTAAAGATTTTCTGTTTTCCAGGTGATCGGCGGTATCCTTTAAAGAAGTGGCTAATGACGCCCCTGGATTGCCCAGAATCCCCTGCAGAATTTGATTACAATTTCGCTCACACTGCTACGCATGAGATAGTGGACAGAACCTTCAGAGCCATCCAGACCAGATTCAGATGCCTAGACAGCACTAAAGGATACCTACAGGTAAGCGTTTCGACTTTGATCACATTTCCACTGCTAATGAAACTCCTGGAACACTTAACAAAGAGGCAAGACACAACATTCATTATCCAAGAATAACATTATGACCACTGCATATTCACCATAGAATATAATGCAACAGCTCAGCATAAATTGTCCCACCAGGAGGAGTTTTATGTTGAATGTGTTTGAGAGAGGTGTTGATATATTTTAATGATTGTCAGTGGGATTGTAATTTGTGATGATGTTGAACTATATGGGGTCATATTGAGAGGAGTTCCTAATATTCTGGTCATCCCACTCTTGTGCATCATTGCCGGGCTGTTGCATTATACCCCATGGTAAACATCCAGTGGTTGGTGTAAATTGATTGATTGGTGTAAAATGTATGTAAAAGTCGGAGAAACAGAAGGTATTTTGCAAATAGTCAAATGTCACTCGGCCTTGCTAACCTGTAAATCATATGACTTATTGTTCAATGAGTCATAAATGAACATTTAAGAATGTTTCTTTCATAATGCACAATGAACTGTAGTTGTGTTTTCCATTATGATATGCATTATTTGTAGTTGCAGGATTAAATGTTCTTTTCTTCATTTGGAATCACGACAAAAAGAATGACATAAAAAATTATCCTGTGTCTCTTTCATGACTTCAGATATTGTATAATATGTAATACCAACCTTCATAATAGATGTGTCTGGCTTAAGATATTTCTTTGTAATTGCCTTTTTTCTTGCAGTATTTTTTCCTTCAAAATATTTTTTATTAGTTTAAATTATGAAAGATACAATTTATCATACATTTCAATATAATCCCACCCCACATACAATCCCACCCCATTGCATCATCACAAATCCACATTATAGCACAGGTTCAATAATAAATGTACATCAATTAACAAAAACAAAACACACACACACACACACACACACACACACACACACAAAGATTCGCAAATTAAGTTAACAAAGCAAATAAAGACATACAAAAAAGAAAGAGAAAGGAAAGGAAAAAGGAGTCGTTATGTCTACATTTAGAATGTCTGAGGCATCTGTCTTTTCAACATGATCTCGAACTGGTTGCCATATCGTATAGAGGTTGAGAGCACAGCCTCTTGTGGCATAGCGGATTTTTTCTAAAATCAGATGGTGCAGAAGATCTCTGATCCACTGATTGAAGGTCGAGATTTGATGGAACAGCCATCCACCTGGAGAAGAAAATGTCCGACCTTCTCGAGTTGCGCCTTGGGACCCATGACCCTGAGCTTTGTCTTCTTGCTGTTGAGTTTGAGGAGGTTGGTGGTCATCCAGGTCTTTATTTCTTGGAGGCAGTTGACTATGGACTGTGGGGGGAGCAGAGTGGTAGGTGTAGTGCTGAGATACAGCTGTGTATCATCCGCGTAGCAATGGAACTGTAGACCATGTTGGCGGATGATCTGGCTGAGCGGGAGCATGTAAATGGTGGGGGTTGGGGGTTGGGGGTTCCTCCGGCCGAGCTGGTGGAAGTGGCTGGAGCGAGGGCTGTCTGGGCTTGCCTCCTGAAGCTGCTGCCCCTGCAACCCGGACCCGGATAAGCAGCAGATGACGAGTACAAGTACGAGGAAACGTCATTCAGTGCAGCAATGTCGTCGGAGCAGGAGCACATTGATCACCGCATCATATATCTTTTCAATCAGGGCCTCACGCAGGCTGACATAGCATCATGCCTCGCTGTTACAGATAATATTCACATCAGTGTGCGTCATTTAAAGAGACGGCCAGCGAGGCTTCAGCTTCAGGGAATCCTGTGTGATGGAAAGGCCCCTCATATTATGTTTCTTTTCTTGATATCTCGAATTAATTACCTTATTATCTCGAGAAAACAAAGTTTAGTTTTCTCAAGATCTCAAGAAAATTATCCCGTTATCTTGGGAAAACAAAGTTTTTCTTTCTCGAGATAATTAATTCTTTATCACGGGAAAACAGAGGAAATATAATATATGAATGTATGGCCCTTCCCGGCTTCCGTACTCATTCATGAAACGTGAGCAGAACAAATTCGTTTGTAAAATGTCCACAGACGGAAATTTATGCGCAACTCGCATTCATCAATAATTTAGTAGCTCCGATCTTTTCGTAGCACCAACAAAATCTACACATGCCCCTGACCACGCGTAGTGCTTGTGTAAATTTAAGACTGCACATAAATCACGCTTGTCAGTATTGGAAATTACAATTTTAATCCATATTGCGCTCTGTTATGTACACAATACGCAGATGCTTTTGAAAGACGTGAAAAAACTTTAATAAAAGATTTAACACATTTAGTTAAATTAGTTGGCAGGTTTAAGGTCCAGATTAGGTTCATGATTGTGAGTTATCTATGTAATTCGACTCAATAAATTACATGTTATTTCTACATGTTGAATGATGGTAATAAACGACACTCATCGTCTGAGCGGGCGGGCAGGCCTGCTTCCATGTCCGATGCTGCTGTTTTAACTTCTTCCACGTCCGTTCGTAGCGTCGCAGTGCTGTTTGTGATATCCGTCTTGAGCACTTGTAGCTCCGACTTCATCACATTAAACTCGGCAGTTGAGTGCACTCTTGAGCTCCACTTGGAAAAGGCCCGCTATTTCCATACTGAGTGAAGAAAGTATCTCAGTTTTCGTGTCTATCGCATTTGGCTCCGCGGGCTCGGGCATGTTGCAGGTGTGTCGGTACCTGTCCTGCTAGCAGCAGCCTCCCCCGTGTAGCCGTATATATGCAGGTGAGGCTTACTCGCCATTTGCAAGAAGGAAGTGGGAATGGGAAAAAAACGGGAGTCCGTTCAAAACTTTAGGTGGTGCTTTAGATAGTTTTCTTGTATTCTAGTGTTGGTGTAGGGCGCCAAAGAAGAAGTCATATTTACTGCAGAGCTCACCCAACTCACGACCTACTCCATTCGCTGCTCCCGGAATTTATATTGAGTATTTTGAATTTTGTGATACCATTTTTTGTTTTGTTTTTTTAAACTCTCTCCTGTGTGCAGTACTCACCAGAGAGGAGCTCGGCCATCCTGCTGGCCTGCTGCGTTCTCCACAACGCCTCCCTGCAGTCCGGACTAGACGCGTGGACCCTGGAGAGGACCGACCCCCTGGAGCAGCCTGAAAGCTTGGAGCAGAAGCCCGAGGACCGCGACAGCCAGGCAGAGGAGCTGCGAAAACAGCTCATACTCAAACACTTCGGCTAAACACTGAGCTGGACCCTGAAGGAGGCCTCCAGGTGGCGCTGACAGGGGAGCAGCACGACGGCGAGAGCGAGTCAGCTCACATCTCAAGCAAGAAAGTCCACAGACGCGGTGATGCTGATGCAGTTTTTTAATATTTTGCTTGTTTCTACTCTACTGACTACACTAAAGTAACATAGTAATATATGGAGGAGCATGCAAGAAAGCTATACAACAAACCGAGACAACAAGATATCCAAACACATTTCAAATAAGCGTATCCCTGGAAGGCACCTGATTGTTCTCTTCAAAACATATTCATGCAGTGGTGAGAATAATCCAGATCTTCGTTATGTTTTACAACCATCTAAACTGTGTTCAGCTGCTGTGTTGTCCAGGTTTCCTTACAAGTGGAAAAGGTAAAACTCCCAAAATTAAAAAAAAAAATCCCTCCCCACTGTAATTCTCTTTGTCTTTCTCCACCCACTCAAATCCACAGATGCTTTTCCCCCTTTTTTTTCTTTCCCTCTGGAATCCACAGGTTAAAATCTTGGAATATATCACAATACAAAAAAAGGCCCCTTATTTACAACTGCACATTAAGTTGTCATTATTTATGTACACTGATGAATTGAGACTGTTGAGGATTTGAATGACAGGATAATCTGGCAATGGGCTGCAGTCACATGATGTTTTGTGTCACTGATTAAAACAAAAGTTTAGCATGGAGGGACACAAAATGGCACGGATACAGAGATTTACAAGAAATGCAGAAAATCTCTCAATTGGAACGTTTCAGAAGTCAAACTAGGATTCATGTTTTATAAGTAAGACCTAATTGCTTCAGGTTTAAGACCGGGGCAATGAAATGCCTGTTTTCATACCTTACAATTTGAAGGAATAGTGGCAAAATTATTTTTGTCCTGGTGTTGTTCAAAATGTGGAGAAAGAGAGAGAGCAAATATTAGTGGTGTCTTACTTCCTGGAATGTAATTGTCCCCTGATTGGCTTCATCAATATATACACACTTTCTACAAGACAGGAATAAATACAACATACGTTGCTGTCACATGAACATATTTGTTGAGGTGATTCCTTCCATTAAAGCAGCAACAAGGAGTATCGCAGAGGAAATGTGGCTTCTGCTGACACAAGTGGTCACAGGAAGTGGGCGGGTTTAATTCCACTGATACGTCAGCGGAAAGAGACCTGACACTATTGTAACAGTATTTGAAGTCAAAAAAAAAGAGGAAGAAGAATTTGACACAAGAGTTCAACAGACAAGTGACATCCTTCTGGTTGATGTCTGGTTGAACACCAACATGGACACTCGCGTGCTAAAACGCAGATGCTAATGATTAGTGGCTATGTTAACTGAGTGATGAGCACTAAAAGTGAGGCTCTCACATCCCTCTTAATCTCTTCTTTGACTTCTTTGGTCTTTTTCACCTCTACCATGATTTCTCTACTGAGAGTTCCGAGCTAACTTCTGGTGCCTTGAATTGTTTTGCACCGCTAGCGACGTCCGACCCGCTAAGCTCGAGTTACAAAAGTGCAATAACAGGCGTTCAGTGCGTGAAGTGGGAATGACAAGAGCTGCCATTCTCCCTATTACAGGTCACTCAGAATCCTGTAAAAACGATTCTGAAACTGTTATTTTAAGATAAAATAGTTCCTTATTGCTGCTTTAAGCATTGTGGTCATTGGTTACATTCTTTTAATTTTGCAGATTGTGATCAATTTCTTTGGCTTTCGGGTAAAAAAGCTACACAAAATAGTTCAAAACCTCACCTGTTGTTATTTTTAAGGTTCTGTCATTCAACTTGCTGACATTTCTCAATCACAAAGGAATTTTTTTGACAAAGAAAAAGTGGAGGTTTTCATGTGACAGCAGTGAAACATAAACACTGTATTACAGTAAAAAGACACAAACAAGATCATGTCAAGGTTTTACACTCCACAGAACAGCATGTAAACTACACACCATCATGTAAATCTTCACATCATCCTAAATGTCAAAACACAAAAAGATTTCCTTTTTTTTTGCATAAAATAAATATGCTCTTTTTTGATGCTCAGAATATATTATAAAGAAATTCAGTTGTATTTTTTGGTGTTTTGTAAACATTATTTAGAAAAACAAGACAAGGCAAACTAACCTTAAAAACAAGTTCAGTACATTTATTCTTTTTTTTTGTTGCATAAATTAAATATGCTCTTTTTTGATGCTGCAAATATATTATATATACAATTTTGAATTCCATAAAAAATACTTGTATGCCATTTTTCCCGTCCTCTGTCAGAACCCCTGTCATGGTTTACTGTTATGAAAATGAGGTCTCCCCTAGAGGCGATGAGCAGAATTGGGAGGTGAAAAACCAACTTTGGATGGATTCAAACTGTGGAAACTTGAATTGCTTTTATTGCTGCACCCCACAAATGTTTCCATAGGCCTCTAAAATAAATGCTTTGCGATGATCAGTCCTGAACCTTTATCCCAGTTATGATGAGCGGTCACTTCCCTCTGAATCGAGGTAAACGAGAACGATGGACAAATAACTTAATGACATGACAATCTAGTGTTAGTGATGTTTCCATGTGTGGCTGATCATCGCATGTAAGGCCAAGCTGGTTGTACTAAGTGAGGTGAGTGGAAGGCACTTTTAATGGCACAACTTCCTTTTTTTTTTAAATGTCGAAGCATTCAGGCGCACTGATGTACACATGAAGCGCACCGGAGATGAAGGGGAGTGTCGCGGCAACATGAATCCACAGTGGCGGTCAGTAAGATCAGACACATACTTGTCATTTTAAGGGTGGGAGGTGGATTATTTGGTGGATTATTTTGTATTTGATCCTGCCCAGATCGGCCGTGGACACAAATCATTTCTTTTGGTCTGTTATGACAGTCACTGTAAAGTTTGTAGTAATGAATTGCTGCTTTTTAAATGATTCACAGTGCATATTTAAATTATATTGTAAAGGCCCTTAGTTTTTCCAGTTTTCTGAATTTTCAACTTGTTTTTAACTTTTTTTTATTGGAGTGTTTAAATCAAAATTAAAAACTCCAATGTCATTCAAACTTAGTAGGCATGGATTTGTAATGCATATGTATTTAGAAAAAAAAATTCAATTCATTAAATTGGAGTCCCTTTAAAATCAAGTATATTCAGGTATAACAAGAGTCTGTAGTGACGCATTTGTTGCAGACACGGGAGGATGCAGGACTGCTGCATCACTCACTCACTGAAGAGGGATGATAATGGTGATGATGGTGGTGGCAGGATGAAGGACTTGCTGACAGAGTAATGCAGACACAGGCTTTGGTCCAGTTGTGACTGGTGACATGAGACGTGGTGGGTCGCACACAGGCCCGGTGAGCTCAGCAGTCTAGAGGCGTTTTTAGAGGGTCAGAGGTGTCACTGGAGGAGGGGTTGGGCTGTCTGTCAGAAAAACTCTGAAACTCCTTCTGGGTTTGTTTCTCTGAAGGGAGGAAAGAAGTCCATGATGAGAGGACGGCACATTCGGCCGAACATGCTGCATTAAAGAGTGCGGGGGTTTGTACCTGTGGTCTAACTTGGGCCCAGTTGTCTGGTTGCTGTGGCCGTCGGCTGTGTAACGGCTTGTCTGGATGTGGACATCCCCTTGAGATGTCACCGAGCTCTCCTCCAGCGGTGCCCCCTCATCGTAGAAGAGCAAGCTGCGGGAGCGGACTGCCACACACAAACACATGCCGACTTTCATTACCCACAAGCACTGATGGGAATAACGGTGTTACAAGCGAACAGCGTTACTTCTCTCAGTGACAAGTAATCAGAATAGTTAGTGTTTCCATGGTTACAACATCGTTACTGTTACTGATGATAAAATGCAGAGCATTACTGTAACTAAACTCATTGACGCTGTTTTCTTCCAAGTGATGCAACCAGGCTCTGTCAGCCACGGAGGAGGGAGGGCAGTGGGCGGGGCAAACGCATAAGTAATGATGACTGGCTACGGTAGAGTAACATTTAATGGTAAAAGCCAATCAGAGTTGGGCGGGTGTTGTTTACATAGACACACGCAGCAATAATTCAAAGGTGATGTTTTTAATCTGGAAGTACAGACGTTCATTTTCCCTCATTGCGGTAAAAGGCAAGACTGTGAACGTGAAATATGATTATGACAGGAACAATGTGTTTCTCCACCTGGGCTTGTCTCACATTGTCCCAAAGCAATATTAAAATGGCGCAGATTAGTATGCAATGTTTTCTGGTAATAATGTGTTCTATTAAGTGTTGATTTCAATAATCAAACATCTTTAATACAATTATAAATAACTGAAGATGCGCACGGAATAATCTTCAGTGATACTTCAGTTTATCAAACACCACCTCCACAACGCCTCCCTGCAGAAAACAATTGTGCACTGCATTTTAGTTTGTAATGAGCCGTCGAGCTTTTAAAGTTTCAGTTGAGCGTTCCTCCCTTAAACAGAGCTGTGGAATAAAGACAAAGGACTTGCTGATGTCATCCTCACGTCTGCTTTGAGCCAAGGTAAGAAGGGTGGAATTTATAGATAAAATTCCACGACACGTTTGTTTATCTGAGAGAATTTTAAGTTGTGCACTCTTTGCACTTCTTGTCAACCATGTTGCTGTCCAATGAAGGTTCAGCCCAAAAAGGTAAACTTCTGTGATCTTTATCCATCCTCCCTTTTCATGTGCTTGTATTTTAGAATTCTACTTTTTCCATGACGGTGGGTCACATAGACAAAAACAGCGATCTCAGATGTCTCCTCTTGAATGAAACTGCTGCTCAGCTGAGCTCTACTTCTTCTGGGAAACGAGTCGCTCCGCTACCCGAGGCAGAGCTACATATGTTTACATTTGTGACGCTGCCAAAGGATGATTCATTTGTGTCTTGACCTACCGTTACTGGCGGTGTAGACGTCCGATGACTGTGGAGAAGGAGAGGAGGATGAGGAGGAGGACAGGGAGGACGTGTGGGTGAGGACGGAGAGGTGGGAGAGGCAAGGAGAGAAGGAGCCCAACACCAGGACGAAACACAAAGCCACCATCTGAACAGGGAGAGGATCGAAACACAAGAGTATGATGATTACTTCGGATAAAAAAGTGTTGTGGTCTCATGCTTTGGACAGGAGGCTTTTGGTGTTCCACAGCAATAACAGACGTGTTTACCATGAGGCACGTTCCTGTTTGAGTTGAGGCCATTTTACAGGAACGGGGAACAACTTTCCCTGAAATCAACAGCTGGAGTTTCTGGAGCTGCTGGAGGAGAGATCTAGAATGAGAGAGAGAGAGGATGTTTGAAAATCAGTGTACAACATAGACCTGTTCCATCGCCATGACAGTGGTATGCATACTAAAAAATTAAAGCCAAAAAAATACATTTTGACCTTGTATATTTAATGAGACATCATCGGAATATTTAGAAAATATCAGACATACAAATAATTCAAGTAGAGAGTTTAGTTCTCTGCACATTTACTACATATGGACTGCTTCGAATTGAGTTGCCAAGGCAAGACTTGCACATTTGTGGGGTGTGACTGCTCGACAAATGGTTAAATGATCATATTTGAATACTGGGTGACATATGGTGAGGCCTGACGGGGTTAAGGCGGCTGATTTTAATGGCATAAACTCCCTTAGGGAGTTTACTCTTTCATCAATGTTTGTTTGTGTCCACTGACACTTGCGGCTTAAATCTCCTCCCACCACTAAGTGCTGTGTCTTCTGAATATGTGAGGCCATAAAGAAAAACAAAGGCCACATTAAAATGCGCTCAAATGTTCAGTTTAAAATCTACAATGTCTCGCCACATGATTGGTCTCCTTTCAGTATCTGGCTTATTTTGAAGTAACCACGAAATTCACAATTGCTTTGTCAGACTAAGTAAAGAGAGCATGTTAACCAAACAGTCAACTTGGACAGAGTAGTAAAGACCACAAGAATACAGTGCATGCTTGGGACCTGGAGAGCAGGGCTCTGATGGTATGGGCTGTCAGTCGCTGTAATGACACAATCTGACCACTAAGTGGAGACAGAGGACCAGTTACTGCAAATCAACGCCCAAAAAGCAGCTCCGCCAGTCGCTACAGACCCAGCGAGAGAGTAGAAAGCCTGTCATCACATCTATTAATCAAACAGTTAGAACGTGAGCCGTCCAATGAATGTTCAGTCAGTCAGTTAAATATTCAATTGGCAAACGACACAGTGAATGAACCAGAAAACCACTCACTCAGACTGTTGGTGCATCTAATGTTTCCATTTTCCTTGCCAAAGTATATTGCATGCCACAGAATGTAGCCGTGCAGCAGGAGTTGCCAGCTGCAATAAACTTATATAGGATGATACTGACCAGCGTCCTTCTCTCTCTCACACACACACACACTCAAACACACACACAGCGGGTATGAGCTATGTAGAGTGCATGCCCTCACAGCCATC
>CAAKHG010051245.1:8592-30689 GCA_901007715.1 Dactylopterus volitans
ATTTCTCATGCCTCCCTTAATGTAGACAATCATTTGACATATTTCTGCTGAAGTGTGTGTATGTGTGTGTGTGTGTGTGTGTGTGTATGTTTGGTCGGGGGTGGGGGGCCTCGATTTGAAACCCCGGTAGAAATCAGCAGCTGAGATGCTGTTATTTTCCATCATCTATCATTTTATTGATTTGTCTATAAAAACAGTCAAACCTGCTGTCCACAAGCTTTATTGCTTTCCCCCGTTTATTAGTTTGCAGTTTGGGACATCCAGAGCTGTCTCTCCCCCGACAGAAAACTAATCATTTTCTTCAGATGCCTGTCACCATCCAAACAGACATTACTCTGACAACTGTTGCAATCAATTAGACAGAGACAATCCTGATCACTGGAAAGCAGCTCCGCTATCTCAAGTTTCCATAAAAAAGACTCTCATTTAATTGAAGTTAAATTCCAGGAATTTAACTTCACATGCCTTGACTATTGAGTGTTAAAACCAGGAATAAGGCTGGCGATAATTTTCTTTATCGATCAATTGGCTGACTTTTTCCTTAATTGTTTGGACAAAGATGCAGGAGATATTTATGACATGCCATCAAAGTTTCTCGGACCCAGAGGAGACATACAGAGTGTGAATATCAAACAATCCAAAGTCCTGATATTAACCCCACTATTTTAGAAAACAGAGTAAAGGGCAAAATCTCAAAAATGTTGCCTTTTTAAAATGATTTTTTTGGCAATTTTATTTGGCAATGGAAGAGAGATAAAAGAGGTAGCGAGAGGGGCGAGAAATGCAACTGCTAAGACTCCTCTCACAAAGTCTGCAGCAGTAATTTAACCGCGTAAGAGTTAGGGTAACATTAATCGTCTATCAAAATAGTGGCACATTAACTATGGCAATCAACTTATTGATTATTCTACTCCTGAATTGTTTCAGTTCTGGTTACAATAATGCAACTGAAATCTGAGCAGCTGCAGCCGCCTTCCTTTTGTGCATCCGTATTTATGAGAGCGCCCCCAATGACCACAGCATTGAGAATTAAACTTGAGCCATATGGTATGCCAAAAACAGCGCGACCTAACAACCTATTATACATGAACTTTGCAAAACAGTCGTCATCATATCTGTTAATTGATCCCAAAAGGCCAATCACATGTTGGTTAGATAAAGTAAATGTAAAAAAAAAAAAAAAAAAAAAAAAGGGATAACATCATTTAACCCTTTTGTGGGGCCAGAAAATGTGGGCCAAAAATAATCACTCGTCAAACAATTGTCAACCTGTAAACTCTTCTCTTCAATGATTACTTCACTATTTAAGTCTCCTCTCTCTCAACTTTGCAGACTACTATAATTTGACCTGTAAAAACCAACTGGTAAAAATCGGCTGTAGTGCCATCGGATTCACACAGTTCATCCACCAGTTGTCTAACACCTCCGGTCACTCGCACCGCAGTTCTGCCATCAACATCGGATGCAACATTGATGCAACGTTTCCTTGGAAGAAATCAACACCATGAGGGGAGAAGTGGCGGGGGGGGGGGGCAAAAGTTCTCATGCATCAAACAAACACTGACATTCAAAGATTCCTTGCTTTATAGCATGATTGCCAAACTAAAGCCTGTGTTGTTGCATTAAGCAAAACAGACACGAGCGCTACAGAATACACCCTCAAGTGATTGTCAAAAATAATTCTGATCCGATACCTGAGGTAAAGACATTTGATTTCATTTGTTTAATCGTGTTTACCAGAGCTACAATTAAGCTAGTCAGAGAATCACAGCTAATGGAAAAGGGAAGAGAAAAACGTAGGCGTTTTTTTTGGAGTCTCCAGACAAGATAATCCATCAATGGCCCGAACAGACTTTGGGATGAGTGAAACTATGTGTTGACAATGCCTTCATATTTTTGTAATCAACAGTACATGAGGGAAAATACAACAGAGTCACAGTGTTCCAAGTCTAAGTCTTACATTTACAGCCAAGCAAATTGTGGCCAGAAGCAGCAGATGCAATAAACACAATCTCTGTGTCCGTTTCTCCGTCTCCTTTTTTCCCTCTGAAGAAAACAGCCCACTTCTGGGGTGTGCAGCAAATTAAATTTACTGTAGTTAATAGAGTGAGCCTATGCTGCTAAATGTCAATTTCCTGACCAAGTCCTTCCCCTTGGAGAATGATTAGCTAATTTGAGGCTGAGGATAAATGGGCTAATGCAGGACACACACAGATAAACAGCCACCGTCGGACCCCATGCCAAGCCCTTCCTCTGCTTTACATTTTATTGGCCTTATTATCTCCAGGGAAAATGGGTACCCCTATGGCCTAAACATATTTTCATTTCTAATAAAAGGCCCTTGCTGGTTGCCCCCATGTATAACAACCACACACACACGCACACACACACACACACATATACACGTGTGCTACCCCCTCACAGCCTCTTTCCTCCATTCCTCCCTCGTCCAATCCATTAAATCGTAGCTCTGCAATTGGCTGGGACCATTTTCCTGGTGAATTATCAATAGAGTAATTATGCTGCATGTTGGGAGCTGGGCTAAAGCTTATCGGCGCTGACCCCCCGGCGTGCGCCAGGATATGATCCCTCGCCACAGCCCATTGGGGTAATTATGTGGCCGGGTGTGAAGCTGGATGGTGTGTTACCCTTATCAGTCTGTATTCTATTTCTGTTTTCATTGAAAATTGGACATTAATGGCAGCGACGCGATACCACTAGTGTCAGATACAGGTGGACGTCTCCAATGGCATCTGACCCCGGTCACATCATTATTCATACAACGCTGTGTAGGGACGGGGCTGAGCAACTCCTCTGTGCACCACACATCACCTACACACACAAAAAGACCAATCAACCTCACTGCTTCCTTAACGTTATCTCCTCCCTATTTGAGCAGCATTAATATTGTTTCTACGTTTTCCTCATCCACTGTCCACCACTGTTAGGAAGACAAAACAAAGTTCACGTTCATATCGCATTTGTCCTGTAGCAGAAATACAATGGCTGCGGAACACAGCCAGCAATGTTCCCAGGGGTGCCATGTCCATCAAGCCAGTGTGGCCGAGCAAAGATTAATGGCTACGTAAATTTAACCCTTGTATTTCAGTGCACACTGGCAATATCGAAACCTGACTGACCAGAATCTTGCAGTTGGCATGAGATGAGCGCTGGACCTAAACATATAACTTAATTATTAAATCTAAAATGACTGTCAAAGTAACTGTACATTTACACATTTACACATTACACATTTACATGAGGAATAAAAATGATTCATCATCATCTAAGAAGCCCTTGAAACTGTAATCCAGTTATGTCCATTAAGTATTTGGAAATTGACACAACTTCTCCAATTTTTCAAATGTACAGCAATTCAATGGATTTGAAAATAGGCACAAAAAAAAATAAAATATTTAATCTAAGAGACTGAAAACAAGAATTGCAATAAACATTCAGGAATTACAATTTTCACATGAAGCCCTTCAATTCATGGCCAGGTGTAGCCTGGTCCCTCATTATTTCATGACAAATTAAGTGGATAAAAGGTCTAGAGTTGATTTCAAGTGGTGAATTTGCATTTGGTATCTGTGCACTAGAACTCTTAATGAGGTCCAATGAGGAGTCAATGAAGTTTAGTATCACCAAGAGGCAGTTACACCAAATAGATCTAACTGGATTTTCACTGGAAATTTGACATTTTACTGTCAATTAGACTGTGTTCATGTATAGAAGCTACAGTTATTGTTTTCATACATGCAAGTTAACTCCAGCCCCCACCACCAATTTGAAATGTAGTTACCATCCACTACTGTAATAATTACCAGTAAAATCTGAGAAACATCTGAGCATTTTAGCATTATAACAAAGATGCTATTGTTCAAAATACAGCTTTTTTATTAAGTCTTAACAGTTCAATAATTATGATTTCATAAAACCCATATAGCTGTAGCTACTTCGCAAACATATGGACAGACCAGAATCAAATTTATATTTCTTAGACAGATCCAGAAAATAAATCCTACAGACAAAAATATTACACATACACAAAAAATTAAGGGTATAAGTTTTCAGATAAACTTGTTCTCAATAAGAAATGTTTTTGTCAGTAATAACGTTGCATGTTGAAACCCCAACCATTGCTTCAAATCTGTGGTATCCATCTACAGTGCATTGTAAAATACTTCCTTTAATCTTATAACCTTAGATTTGAGCATGACACATACACACAGGCAAACAGAAACACGCACGCACACGCGCGCGCGCGCACACACACACACACACACACACACACACACAGGCAAACACACACAAAAAGCTTGCCAGTCGACATTTCCAAGCAATAAACAGATTGAAAAAGAAACAAACACAGCAAAATGTGAGAAGATCCATATTTGAAGAACTTCATTAATGTGCTGTTCCCTGCCGAGTTATTTCCAGTGACGGAGCACACAGCAGCAGCTTCATGTTCAAGTTAAAAGTCACTTTTCTTTTTTCTGCTATTTCAATGTGTCTAAAAGCACCTTGAGTGAGCAATGTGCATTTCCTGCTGCCAAAAGACGTGAAAAACAGCTGTTCCTGCCTGACGCTGCCAGCTGAATGGAATGCAAATATGTTAACCATCCAGAATTTATTACTTTTGAGTGCTCTTCAAACACAACGGCAGACACAAGTTTAATTTATGATATTCCTCTAATTATGAGAGCTGTTGAAATCATTTCCCAAGCTGCTCCCTCCTTCCAAGCAGCCACATTATCTGTTCCATTGGTTCACAGTACATGCACATGCGCACACACAGAAACCTAAATACACACACACACACACACACACACACACACACACACACACACACACACACACACACACACACACACGAAATAACACCCAAGGAATCATTGCAAAATAGCCGATTGTGGGCACAGTTAAGTCGGCAAAGGCAGAGCATGAAAGCTTCACAGAAATGCTTTTTCTCCGTCCCCCTCTGCTTCATAAAAGCAAAGTTTAGATTTGTCATAATCTTCAGTTTGCTTTTAATTTAGCAGTCGTCAACACAAACGTCTGCAATAACATGCAATTCTGTGAAACAGAAATGAGACCCCATGCAGGCCACCCACTCACTACCTACATACCCACCCAAACACACACACAGTTACAGCCACAAGCCACAAGGTCAAGTCATTTAGCAGAGTTCAAAGGCCTTCAAAGACCCCTCAGATCTATATGAACCTACGACGGTCAGCCAAAGATGAGGGAAAAGATGAATTTCAGAAGAAAGATGCCGCTCCCTTGTGTGTGCATGCAAGTGTGTTTATGTGCGTAGCCCAGTATATGTGTGTATGTGTGTGTCACTGCATGCAAGTGATGATTACCCGCGGTCTTCATTGGCACATATGCCCAGTGTCACTCAGTCTCTTCATCGCAATCCTAAACTTGGCCGTCTGGTGAGCACCCGCAACCTTTAACCTCTGTGCAGCCGCAGCTCAACATGACACCCATTAGCAGCTGGAGCTGAGGGGGGCCCAGGCTCAGCCTCTCAGTCAAGACACAAGGTCAAGTGGGGGTCACACTTAGACTAGGTGCTAACTTGCCAACTCGCTCACAGCCACTCACCCAACTGAAACCCACTTTTTCCCCTCCATCCATTCATCACGGCCCAGAACAATTAGTTACACCGCGCTAGGAGAGAGTTGTTTGGGTTGTCAGTGCCTCCATCTGTAAGAGGGTGGAGAGCAGGGAGGGAGGAAAAGTCGAGGAGGAGAGAAGTGTGGACTAGATGAGGGTAGGCAAAAGGTGAAGGACAGCAGGCAGCATTGACAGATAAAGGGGAGGCAGAAGCAATGAGATAAATAAACTGTTTTCAAAGATGGGGAGCTGAGAACAAGCAGGGTACCACGAAGAAAATAGGGTCGATAAAAAAGGAAAAGAAAAAACGATTGGGACTTATGGAGAAGACAGAGCAGACAGCCGTGCTTCACATCAAGCTGGCTCCAATTAGCAGGTGTGCTCTCAGACGCTCGCTCTCCCGCTCTCTTTGGTCAGGGAAGATGTATTTTTCTGCCTTTTATACGCATGTATTTATGAAGTGGTGGGAGATCTGAGGGCCCTTAGCATAACAGCCTTTTATTGTTTAAATGTGGACTGTTCGGCCCTGTGTGCTTAAGTGATTTAGGAACCTCACAACTCCAGTATAAGAAAAATCATAAACGCTGAGACAAACCATGTGGGTGGACTGTAAAAGGCACCGAGGAACGGGCCGACAAAAAGCAGACACACATTCCACTACTAAAGGGAAACTACACTTAATTAAACACCCAAGAAACAACTGGAATAGTGCCCTGTAAAAAACACAGAACTATTAGTTACCCCTCTAGCTGGAATAACATAAGATTGTCTTCTGACAGAAGAGACGCTTGTCTCATGAGCGAGTTTCTAAAAAAAATCATTTTCTTTGTGAACTGCTGTCACGATGAACAACGACAGTGAGAGAAATCACCACAGAAGAAATAAAATCAAGAAATGAATAGAATAACGGAAAAGAATCTAAACTCTTGAGGAAAAAAACGCATCTCCGTTCAATACATCCGTCACTTCTCCCAGTCCACATGTGCAGTGTCTCATAGTCCACATGTGCAGATGTTACCCGTAAAGAGGGCAGATTTGATCATTTTTTTACCAATCATAACTGGTAGATTTTTTTACTGTTACAGCATGGCAAGAGTCAGGTATCATTCTGTTTCATAAGTCGCAAGCAAAAACGGGACAAAATAGAGCCTTTAAGGTATCGTTTCAACAAACACATTATTTATATAGTTTGGTTACATATTAGAATAACTGGATTATTACTAATGATCCATTTAAAACACAGACCAACATGAACATATTGCTGCATTTATAGCTTGCAAACTTAGTTATTATGTATATACACAAGATCAGTATGTTGTAATTTCTATCAACTTTTAATTAATTTTTATATCTATAAATGTAATTATCATTATTGGACTAGATCGATTTTATTTACTGTGTATAAATGAAAGCAGGAAACAATCAATGCCACGTTAGTGACTGCATAAACATCAATCACAAATCTGCAGTAGCATGACACACATGCAGTCTTTATTCTCCCTTTTTCTGTGTCTCTATCACACTGAGTTTACAGAGTAACCTGGCACGCTTTGCTCCAACAAAACTGTCGCCTGCATTTAAAATAATTAAAACTCTCCTGTTTTGATTTGATGCTAAAATTAAGAGGTTGAATTCTCTGCTCAACCAGTCACAGAGGTGATCTGCTCTTTGTTCAGCCAATCATCTGACAGTTGCCCATGTATCCTTTGGCTGAGCCACATCTATCTCCACTTCCTACTCATGTCCTCAACTCAGCCAGAGCCCAAATGCATAGAGAGAACAAAAAAAGAAGACAAATTTCAAATATAAAACCTCATGCACATGCTGAGAAAGTGTTTCATTACTTTCAAAAAGACCGTCAAGGCTTCAGTCAGGGCGCACATGATCTTTGTTTCATTTCTGCCATTTCTCTCTCATTTTTCCACAAATAAATTACCGAACGTGTGAGTGAAACCACATGTGTGTGTGTTTGTGTGGTACCCTCGCTTGTCCACTGTGGACTGACAAGTGCAGGCAGTGGTTCCATTACCTGGCAATTTGCTCTCAAGTTGTATGGGGTGGAGGGGGGTGGGGATGGCGGTGGGATTTTTGGCAGGACAATGCACATGGCTCCGCTTAGGATGAGTTAAGTGAGGTGCTCACACACATAATCCTAGGCCATCATTCAAACGCTCGTAGCACATACATGCTAAAACTTTTGAACACTCGAAATGTGTTACAAGTGCATATTACAGTAAAAGCAGAGATCAAGACAACACGTAATGACACGTTAGCTGAGAAGTTAACATTTTCATTCTGAGGATGACAGCACCAGCATATTGTGAAGAACATATAGGTCTACGCACACTTCCACTGAGTCTCAGAGAAGAGTGGTGTCCATATGGTTTGCGCCAGAGCATAACTAGAGTACAAGGTAAACACGCCTGACTGAGGTTTGTCCATGCATGCTCTCTTCACGCAGGTCTCTGTGGACTGGCTCAAAACCTCAATCTGTCTATTGCTTAGAAATGTTGACTGGCAATCTGTGTGTGTGCGTGTGCATGTGTGCGTGTGCGTGTGTGTTTAAGTTTGAAAACAAGAACTGCAGACAGACGGTGTCTTTATCCCTGTGTACTTTAAGAGCAGAGGCTATTAATTAAAAGGGGGGGAAAGTACAGTTAAAATAAAACTTTGTTAATCAGCTACTTGGCAAGGTGACCTCTTAGTGCATCGGCTGTCATTCGAGGAGCCACGGTCCTGCTGAGTGAGTGGTACTGGGGGGCCACGAGCAGGTCCAGCTCTGAGCAGCAAGCAACTGGTAGAGCCTCCTCTCTCTCCCCTCGCTCTTCTCTCTCTGTCCCTGTCTCTCTCTCCGTCTCTCGTCCTTCTCTCTCTATCTCTATCAGCATCTATATCCATGTCCCTCTCCCCCACTTCTCCGCCCAGAGCGTTATTAGACCTAGGGCTCTGCTGCAGCTCCAAACAGCTCGATGACAACACACAGGGCCTGCCAATTAGAAATAATTAGACAGCCATTTCAGTGGCAAGTCTTTTTAAGTGCATATATATAACGATGCAATGATGCTTATTAGCCGGCCTGAGCCAGCGAGGTCCAGGGCCTCAAACGCTTTGGCGCTGGAGAAAATAATTATGCCAGTGATCACAAAGCGAGCTGCACATCTCTGTACTTCACCTCTACGCGTTTCAAAAATCCACTTCATTAGCTCCCGTAATTAATCCTCCATTAATTGCAGGAAAAGCCCAGTTTACCTCCCTTCGTTTCTAATTATCATCTTATAAATAGTTATGGTTCTAATTAATGTGTTCATTAGGCAGGATATTTCTCTCAAAGCCTTGCTGGGAGCCAAAGGTCCGGCTTGGCTCTCTCTGAAGCCTAAGCAGCCAGAAGGTGAGGCCATCCTGCCTGCATTTGCTTTTATTTTACTACATTCAACCTCCTAATTGGCATTTAAAACCCAATTTGGAAGAACTTCAAGAAGCTTAAATAGGAGAGAGAGACAGAGAGAAGGCAGGAAGGAACGAGAGAGAGAAATACATTTGGTGTTCATTTTCCTATGCCAGAGCTAAAAGCACTTCTGTCTCAGTCTTTCTCTTAGTCTGGCCAGACGGACAAGGCTTTTCATTGTCATGAAATGAACACAATGAGGGCTTATTGCATTATTTGGCATTATACATGTTTTAACTGCAAAAAGGTGCAACTGTGCCTCCACCAAAAAAATAACACTGGGAGTGTCAGAATTCTACTGGGTCATTAAGCAGCCAAATTTTGTCTTTGGTATTCAGACATAAAGTAACTAGTCTGGTCTCTATGATGCTTAAAATAATCACAAAGACAAAAACAAAAATTGATCAGCACTCTTAAGAGATTAGAGACGTAAACCTAAAAAACACTTCTGTTCTTTTGACACAACTTGAGAAAATGATTTTGATTCATACAAAATTGTGAGGAATTGTGCTGTAAAAATTATTTATTACTTTAGTGGTTATTAATACACGTAAGGGTGGAGAGCAGCATAAGCTTTCAAATGTTCTTTGGTTCTGAACATGAAGTGAAATCATCATAATTTTTTGAAACAATTCATTTCAAATGCCCATCTGATAAAAAATGAAGAACAAAAAAATTGTGAGATACCATTGCAACCACAATTCATAGAAAACACCTTTAAGCCTTGGAGAGCTACACTCAAAAATGAGATCAAAAAAATATAACTACTAAAAGAGTAAATGAGTAAGTAAAAAATGCTCAATTTGCCAGCTATTTGTTCTAGTTGAACAGGTTAATGTTACTTTGGTTACCGCATGTCCATTCAGTATCAGCAGAAGAAAGTTGATGTTATTCCAGAGTGCCAGTCTTCATTTAGATGTGGTATCATGATTATGATTTTCCACATTACTCAGTTTAGCTTAATTACAAAATTTGAGATTTGCAGGAAAACTGTTATTACCTCTATTTACATTTGAATAGATGAGCACGATTGCATTATCCATTCTTAAATGCGTAACTATAGATGTTCCTCTCCTGTTTTGAAAATCACTCTGATTCAGCAAAAAAAAAAAAAAAATCGCACTCTTATCATTTCTGACACACTGATCATAATAAATTCTTCCATTTCTCTCCTTCATACAATATCCTCTCTATAAACACATCAAATACCTTAATTCAGTCCGGGCTATTGCATGTTAAGTTTATCCTGAGTTTGTTTTAACAGATGGAGAAAAAGAGAAAGGGGCAACTCTTTGATGTTAAACTAGTCTTTGTTTAGGACCATAGGACTAACCTCATTTGATCGCACATGTGAGTGGACGGGTGTAAAGCCTTTTTTGTGAGATGAATTTTCTGTGTGTGCGTGTGCGTGTGTGCGCGCGCACGCGTTTGTGGTACACAGTGCAGACTCTACAGCTAGGTTGCTACCCTGGGGAGTGGGCTAGTGTGTTGTGAGCCTGCAGGATGGATGGGTATGCTGGAGAGGGGTATGGAAGGATGGCTTGGCAGAAGTGAGGGGTGGAGGTGTGTGTGTGTGGGGGCGGGGTGGAGGGGGGACTTTCCTCTGGCGGTAGAGGGGAACACTGCTTGCGGCGAGGCAGGGATGAAAGAGGCTGTCTGTGTCAGTCACTTATTTCTCCCTTTGGTAAATAAAGGTTTCTGACAACAAAGCCGAGCAGCGCTTGACTGGCCTTTACAGCAGATAAATAAAAAAGACAACACAGTGAAAGAGAGTAAGACAGAAAGAGAGGTGGGGGAAGAGAAACACAACAACAAACGTGTTCAGATCTCACGGCTGGAAGCATGTTGATTTTTATGGAGTAGAGAAGACGCAGACGAATTAAACCAGGTCATCTTTCAGTTTACATCAACGCTTTGCTAGTCGGGTAATAGGAGAGGAAGGAAGAAAAGGCTAAATGTCATCCTGGAGAAAGGGAGGAAGACGAGACATACAGAGTCAACAGGATAAAAGACAAAGAAAAAATGGTTAGTGCCATGCTAAAAAAAAAAAAAAAAGACCACTACAAAAGTGTGAGCTGACTATGTGTGATACTGCAAAGTATGCAAAGTATTTGCATTCTTCCTCATCTAACCTCCTATCCATCACAAGCTATATTAATGACTTACACTTCTCTCATAGTAGCAAGATGTCAGATTTTTTGTCAAGGACCAACAGACTTCACTTGTCATGTCCTCAAAGACACTCAGGAACATTTCCCTTACGAAGTCTGCAACACCCCAAAACACCTGCAACATCACAGTAACGCACGCTCTCGACTGTGTGAATAAATATATGCTGAACGCAAATGCAGCGCAGAAAAATTCCCACCCTGCCATCTGACAAGGGAATTGCTGATCCAGGTGCAATGAAAGACTGTGAGGCCGCACGGCTCAAACCACAATAAACTTGCTGATTTTGCTCACCCCACCTCTGTCTTCTTGTGCTCAATCGGTCAACCTTCCATCCCTCCGCCCGTAAGACCTTTCCACCCCTCTTTTCAGTTCCTCACCTCAGCCCCCACCATTCCCATGCTGCCTGGATGACCTTGTACGCTCCATGTCAGGAAAGGCAGGAAAAGCTATCTAGCAGATGTATGACACCTCATCTCATACAGAGGAAAATTGCTAAGTGAAATAAATATCAGGCCATCGCTCAAGCCGGCACACACACATGCCTGCAGTCCTTCTGTGATCTCCACTGTGCAGAAAGCAGAGCTCATGTTGTGGAGCAAAATGGTCCAGATTCCTGAGTTCTCTAAGGCTTCTGGACATGGCAGGGTGGCCAAAAGGTTTAGAGACTGTCTCATACCCAGATTCTACTTCAAGACCTGGCCCAGACCAGAAACTTCAGCTAGCGCTGGGTGCTGACCTTTGACCTCTCAGAAGGAAGAGCAGGTCCCTCCCTCGCTAAAATTACTTACTAATTGAGTGCAAGATCTGGTCATCCTGGCCGCTCAGATAATCTGGCCTGCTAATCTGGCATCCTGGGTGTTATGTTTCGCTAGCTATCTAGGTCTGTCCTCGGGGGAGATGGAAAGATAATTAGAGGTCTCACTCTCCTTAAAAAACACGACAGCAGCCCAGTGATGAAGCCGCTACAGTGTTAGCACGGCTAAACCCTGACGCTAGCACTCTGCCCTGCTAACTCAACACGATGCTGAAATATTAATGAGGCAAATGAAAGTGTTTGAGATTGCCCTGAAGTACATGTTAACCTACACGAGTGCACAAACGCTCGTGTGTGAATCCTCCACCATGACTAAATGCTCAGCTTCGCTTTGAGTAGTCAAGTGGAGGATTTGTCACACCTGCCGTCCCTCCATGTCTTCCAGCGGTGCGTCTAAAACTGACTGTTAAGCGAATGGGGAGCTGACAGGATGACTGACTGAGCCACACACATTTAACCCCTGCTGTGGCTGCCCATGAAAGCCCAGCGCTACACTGCTCAATTGAGCTCACCTAAAGACGTGCCTGTGATCCAGCCATGATGAGAGGTTACATCGTCGTCTTTGTTGGACTGGGTGAGCATCAGATCAGTGTGTGCTGCTGCTGCCACGCTCAACTCTGTTCTTCCCCTAGAGGACCAGGTCGAGACACCCCCCCCACCCCACCGTGGAACACGCAGTCAGGAAACTCTGCGCATACATGCATACGCTCAGTCAACCCACACACATGCTCACTTGCAGGCCCATACACATGCACACACACGCACGCGCCCGCGCGTGTGCGCGCGCACACACACACAACCACACGCAGTCTGATATGCCTGCTCACATCAAAGAGAATAAACATTAATGGCAAATAGGTAATCTGCTCCTCTTGTCTGTTTTACATTTCAGGGCAAGATTGACTGCCTCTGGGGGACCTGGCCCTCCTCTGATTGAGGGCAGGAAAAAAAAAAAAGGAGAAAGAGAAGAGAGAGTGGGTAAGCGACGATAGATGGTAAACACATGATAGAGCATTATTCTTATTTCATGTATATCTTTATTTTTTATTTATACATGAGAGAGTGGAAAGAAGGTAATAATATTCCCTCCCTTCAACTCACAACGGCCCCACTATGGTCCTAATCTTCTACCGTGCAATATTCTGATGCAGGCGTTATTATTCTCATTCCTTCTGAATAATATCCCCCTCTCAAGCCTACCTGTTCTCTCTACCAGTGCTCGCTTTTGTCTTTCCTCTTCATTTTCCTCTTTAGGATCTTCTCCGCTCTCTCAATCTCCTGCACTCACTCAACCCATTCCCTCCACACTTTTCCATTCTCTTCAAACTTCTTGTCCCCTCTCTCTTTTTATTCCCTTTAGTCGGAGCACTCGGTCTATCTTCTCTCTTTCATATTCTGGTGTTGGTGCCAGACTAGTGTGGCCCGGGTGGGGGTTGCAGGCGGCAGCTCATATCCTATCTGCGTATCAATCATGAGGTCCTGTCCACTCAATCCTCCTCTGATCCATCAGCCAGCGTCTCAGCCAGCACAGTCGGCCTCATCCTGACACACACACCACTGACTAATGGCAGTCAAGGCACCTGTACACAGGACAAACCTGCTTTATTTCACAGCCAGAGGGGATGGACAGCGTACAGTATCCTACCGTAAAATACGAGATCATCAATCCCTCCTACTCATTAAAAAAAACACTCAAAATACTAAACGCAGGATATTTGTATGATATGTGCAAGTTAGTTCATTTTATTAGATGAGATGATTTCCACTGACTTGTTCTACCGCAAAAACAGAAGCATGCATGTTGCTGCCATGCAAAGTTTTTCAGACGCAAATTGCAGCTGCCATCACATAACTGCATGAATTTATCATCAGTCCCATCATTTTGCACAGCCCCACCTCCTTCGCCGCCTCCACCTCATAACACCTTACCGCACACCCACGATCCCTTCGCCGCCACCAGCCCAACCCACCTGCTCCTCGCTCACCACTAAGCCGATTACACAATTCTCCTAATCACAGAGCAGCGTTTGTAAACACCGATGTCATCGACTGTAGTTCTAAATCTCCCAAATCCCCTCCACCTTTCATCTCACACCACACCAATAATGGCATTAGTCAACAGATGTTTGAATCATCAGTGCTGCTGTGAGTGACTGTCAGGAGGGAAGGTGTAAAAATGTTTTGGTCAAATTGTTTAGATGGAATATTTCACAGATTTGTTGTTTGTCCAAAATTTGTTGCTTGTCCCAAAGATAAAGTAGTTCTTTGTTAGCTGACTTCCTTTAAGAGACACTGGTTTCCATTAGGTTGGAGAGGTGTCGATACAAGATCTCAACCACCAGTCTAATGTCAAAGGTCTGCTGCATGATCCCCTAATTTTGACACCCCTTAATGAGGATATTAAAACACTTTTTTCTTTGTGATTAAAATGATCTCTGCTCTCCCCCGAAGCCATACACAAGTAAACAAAGGGTCTCGCTTGCGCATATATTATGACAACCTATTCTTCAGTTGTGCATCTGTGCATGTTTCTCTGAGTGTGCGAGAGTGTGCATGTGTGTGTGTGTGTGAGGGATTTAAAAACAGCAGAGTTTACTGGTTCATTAGCACCAGATTAGCTATGCTAATGACATGGACCACCACACACAGAGACCTTCCCTTTATGTTTCTGAAAGGGATACACAACTGCTGACTGTAGCTGTGAGTGAGAAAGTGTGCGTGTGTGTGCGCGTGTGTGCGGGTGTGTATGTGTGTGCGGGCGCGCATGTGTATGCAGTGGTGCAGGTGTGTACACATAAGTCTTGCATGAATAAATAAGTCCCTTGCAAAAAATTAAAATAAAAAACAAAATCAGCTACACCAATAATAATCATAATTCAACAAAGCTGTGTGTGGGTAATGATGTTTTAATTGCATTAATGAGTAAAAGCAGAGCTGGTACCACAACAGATTTGGAAAAAAATGGACTGGTGTCACATGTGACTTGCAGTTTAAATATCTGAGTGGTTAATATCTGCACACACACACACACACACACACACTGAAATGGATATCATGTCAACCGGTTCAGGCAAACTGAAACAGAAGAACACACACACACGCACGCGCGCGCGCGCACACACACACACACACACGCACGCACGCACGCACGCACACGCGCACACACACACACACACAAAATGCTAATCCAGATTGAAGGCACAGTTTTCCATTCCTTTCCATCTGGTGACATTACTCATAAATACCAAATGATATGTTTGTTTTCACTGCAGTAAACTTCCAAAAGTCAGAAGGCATTCCACCCTGTGATCTATAACAAACACTAAAGACGAGTTTCACTCCCAAATGGCGCAGAAATCATCACTCCTTCTTCACAACTTTTATCCAGTATGGACAAAACGCTTACATTTTGATGTTTTTTTTTTTTGTTTTTACATTTTCATTAAAAACTATAAATTACCAAGTATAAATACTTGGTAATTGCTAATTCTCATTATGAGTATTGAAATGAACTTGTGCTTGTAATGATCATTCAGATAGTTCGGAAAATTAAGAAATACTTTGTTGACGGTTGCTAAATCTTAAATAAGTGTATGACGAGAGCATCATGAGGGTGTGGCGATACCTCCCATCCGGGCTGCGTGATCTGTGAGAGCGGTGGCTCCTCCCTTTGTCCGTGCTGCGACTCCTCCTCCTGTGAGATGAACTGCGGGATGAACTGCTGCTGGAACGTCGTCTTCGCCTATAAGACACAGACAGAAGCATACCATTTCAGTTCAAGTGCTGGCAGGACCCTTCGCACAAAACATCAATCATACAGCTCGACTATGAATTCAACAATTAATCATTTTGCAATGTTGGAAGTTCAGTAACAAGGATACATGTAGATTTGTGATGAGTAACTTTTTTTTTTCCAAGACTGTTATCCGTCACATAAATTTCATCACAATCACCATCAATCTCTAGTTGCTGTTAGTTTAGGGATCCATAAAACACAGCCATAAAGCCAAAAACCAAACGCTTGTCATACCAGTTGCTATTTAATTTATGCTGCATCCCTGTAATAACAAACACTATCCTCTATTATTGTCTGCCTTCGTTCATTGGATTACAGCAGCTCTGATACACTCTCCTGAAATGCTTCCCTCAACTGCAAAGGGTTATATCATATTCCTAATTTATTTAGCTGTTCATTTCAAGAGTAGAAAATGTGTCCTAATGTCCTAGACTATCCCACCTACTATCAGTGGCTCTAACAGCTACTTTGCATTGGTGAACACACTTGTCTACAGCCCAAGGCAGCAGAGCCATGCAGACTGCCCTACAGTTCCTCCACAGGGACCCTTTGGTGTTTGCTGCTCTTTAATGTGGCTAAAGCCTTGTGTGTAGCATCTATTTTCCAAACACCGCTCACACAGCGTTCCTATTGATATCATGTAGCAGGAGGCATTTACGGGGGTGAATGTAAATGCAGAAACCCGCTTTCTCTTCTGTGCAAACAGTTTGAGCAATATTCATTATTTAAAGCCTCTCCTTTAGTTCCATCAGAGCCAAAAATCCCCAAATATTTTCAGCACACTCAAAAAAAAACCCCACATACTATGTCCTATGGGAGATCTGCAAGATAGAGAAGAAGAAGAAAAGCAGTACAAATAACACAGAGGCTGAACTATCAGACCAGATTTGTACCACTTAGAGTAGCGCAGGAAAGATCCATTAGTATTCCAAAGGCTGGATCCCATGAGCAGAGCCTGATAAAATAACTTCCACTTTAGACATTAGACAAACACACACTTGTGAGCCGAGTTTTTTTCTTTTTTTGGAAGGTTCTCACATTTTCATTCTACTCTGTGCAAAGGTGATACAGCAAAAAAATAATGGACCAAACAAATGTGAATTGCAAGTGCTGGCGACCCAGACAACTTTCACATGTGGGTTTGTTCCTTGTTCACACATCCAAACTACTTATTCAAAAGTTTCATGCCCAAGTATGGACACAGTTTTCTCTTCATGCATTCTGGTTCATGTCATTATTCCATTATACATGCAGGTTGAAAATGCTGTGCTGCCTCAATTGCTAACGGGGTTAGTTTCTTTCTCTCTCGCTCTCTCTCTCTCACTCACACACGAACGAACGCACGCACGCACGCACACACACACACTCTTGGTTAATTGATCAGACTGTATTGGCTAATAGATGAAGGACTGTGGTCCCAGGGTTTACACTGCCCACCCAGGCCCACCCTGTACAGACAGGCAATGGCTTCCCATCAGCAGTAATGGACCTTGACCAAACCTCATAAATAATTACCATCAACTGGCCTTGTCTGAACAGCCACACACAGCCAGTGGCAGCTGTGGATGGATGGATGGATGGATGGATGGATGGATGGATGGATGGATGGATGGATGGATGGATGGATGGATGGACGGACGGACGGACGGGGTCACGCTCATCCACTAGCCACTATAAAGATATCTGATCATCCTGAGTTTTTGCGGAGGGAGCCCTAATATGATATTCATCACAGACCATCGCTTTGTGTAAATCATTATTCAGACCAGAGTCTCTGTACTGTTTCTGTTTCAGTTGTACTGGATAGGGGCCAAACCTACCAAAAATAAATAATATTCATATTAAAAACTGAAATACACAACCAGAAATTTTAAAATCAGCGAACAGCATTTTAAGAGGGTATATTTAATATGGATACCCAACCAAATCAACTTTTTAAATAAGATACAATCTCTGGCTTTTAAATTACAAAGTTGCATGTTAGGGCAAATACGAGATTTAATGTCAACAAAACTAAATATTCATGTAATTGCTCAGCAACTGCTTTTCTTTGAGTAGTTGTACACATAAAGCTATGACAAAATAAAAACGCATCTATGAAAAAAGTTAAAGCTTTCTTATTCAAAACTACAGTTTAACAGTGGCAATGATTTGATCCCACTTGGATCTTTGTCAAGTAAAAACAAAAACAAATCGATATTTACACATAACGCAAACCAATAAGCTAACCAACTCGGAGCATGTGGTTAAACGTCCAAACTGAACAGGGTGGTTCTAAACCACAGACAATTCACAACTCAATTGGGTACAAAGAAAAATATCACGCACAAATTTTATACAGGAACATAAATATAAGTATATCATGTATTAGAATCAACAACGCTTTGCTAATTCAGTGGGATGCACATCTGTATTATCTGATGTCAATAAAAATCTATATCCAATATTCTATATATATGCTGTATATGTATAGTTATTTTATGTTCCATAATTTGCAAATGCAAAAACCTTACAAATGCCCCTTGCCCAACATAACAGATAATGGAATTTAATGTTAGACCAGTTCTGAAATTGGGTTTAAGGCTGTAAAGTATGAAGTGGCAACAAAAGATTTGAAAATGCTAATGCAACAAGAAAATACCCGATGGAACATCTCACAATAATTATTTTGTCTGGCAACAGGTTAAAAACATGATTGTGTATAAAAAGAGCAACAACTTTAACAACTCAAGAATAATGTTTCTCGACGTGAAATGCAAATAATCTGGGGTTTTCATCGTTTACAGTATATAATATTAGTAAAAGATTTAGAGCATCTGATGAAATCTCTTTATACAAAGAACAAGGCTGGGAACCGATACTGGATGGCTATGTTCTTCGGGCCATTAGATTGCACTGCATAAAAGACAGACACAATCGTGTGATGAGCTCAGGAACACTCCCAAAACCCACTGTCTGCAAACACAGTTAACCGCTCCATGTATAAATGCAAGCTGAAACTCTAACATGCAAAGAGGAAACAACCGGACACAGAAACACAGCTGACTTCTCTGGGTCAAAGCTAATCTAAGATGGACTGAGGTGAAGTGGAAACTGTCCTGTGGGCTGATAAGTCAAAATTTGAAATTCTGTTTGGAAGTCATGGACGCTACATCCTCTGGACTAAAGAGGAGAGGAATCATCTGGGATGTTATAAGCACCGAGTTGAAAAGCCAGCATCTGTGATGGTATGTGGCTGCTTCAGTCCGTATGGCATCATGGGTAACCTGCACTTTTGTTACGGCACCATTAAGGCTGTAAGATACATACAGGTTATGGAGCAACATATGGTGCCAAGAAGACAACGTTTTTTAAGGCTAAAGTGCCTGCCTGCAGTCCGGAATTGTCACACATCGACAGTGTGTGTGGTGTTGCACCAGTGTGCCAAAAGAGTCCCTGAACTTCTGAGCTGCTGTAAACATTCCACTTTCAAAATTGCAGCCATGTCTGTATGACGGTGTTGTTAAAAGAAGAGGTGATGCAACATAGTGGTCAATATGACCCTGTCCCAACTTCTTTTTTGAAATGTGTTGCTGGCATTAAATTCAAAATGGGCATTTAGTTTTCGAAAAACAGTTACATTTCCTGTTGCTTTCCCTTCCACATGTTGGTAGTGCAATTAAATTCATGGTAATAAATGTCTCTCGAGCATTAAAAAGAAAATAATGCACAGATTCCATGACGAAGCCAAAGGAGGGGACAGATAGGCCTGTATTCGACCTTTGTGTCACTTCTTCCATCGCAGAGAGGATGAGCCACTTAAGGCAGAAATTGGGGTGCTGCCATGGTGACACTCAACATCCTCCAAGAGCCACTTCTACCCAGCTATTTCAGGTGTGCATTCACCTCTTGTCTCTGTCTCTGGATCGCGAGCGGCTTCGGCGGCTGGACCTGCGACTCCTGTTGCTGGTCACCCTGCTGCCGGATGACGAGGACGAAGAGGAGGAAGAGGAGGACGAACGGCGACGTTGTTTTTTCTTCCTCCTGCTGCGGCTGTCATCGTCACTGCCAGACGAGCGTCGACCCATGCTTGCTGGGGAAATGCACACGCACACACACGCGCACACACACACACACGACTATCTTGAAAACCGAACCTAGAATTGAGACTATTTACATGTCTCCAGTGACCACGGAAGTTTAAACACGAGGGCTCGTGCTGTGTATGAAGCTAATAGTGTGTAGTTTACAAGGTGAGCAGAAAACAGTTACGTCATTTTGTATCATTTATTTGTGTCACAGTTATGTCAGCTTGGTCACAGAAACACATTTGAAACATCACCGCTGGATAATCTGCGACTACGAAAAAAAGAAAACAGATTTAAAAAAAAAAAAAAAGAAACACTGTTTTGTGCTAGCTAGCGGGCTAATGGTGCCGACCCAACTAACGCCGTGCTGCGGTTTAAAACGCCTCGACAAAAGCTCAAAAACCTGCTGCTCCTAAATCAACGTTTCACGTTTTGCGATAGTTACACGAAAGACGGAATATCGGAGGAAAGGCGCGAATTGTCTTATCTTTGCTGTAAATCCCGCTCCGCACCTTTAAATCGCCGCTGAGCTCCACCACAGCCAGGCTCCGCACGACGACGAGACCCGATGTGTCGAGCCGGAAAACGTCGATCGAGTTCAGAGAGCAGAGTCGAGCGCAGAGCGACGGATGGACGGACGGATGGATGGGGAGCGAGGGCTCTGCGCTCATCAGATGACGCGCCTTTCGTTCTGTTTTCATTCGGCTCTTTTACTGTTTCTAATTATTTGAAATCGTCGTCTGCTTTGCAACTTAAAAATGCAGCTCCTCCTAACGACTTGTCGCCAATAGAATAACAGATGATGAGCCATTATTAATAGTTTGGCCCTCGATCTGCACGATATAAAACTGCAGTCTTACTACAGGAGCCCTAAACTGGAGAAATGTATTTGTCAAAGGCCGATATTTTAGGAAGAAAGAAATTTATTTCTTTTTTTTCAAATGTAATGATTTTTAGATGCTTTGTCAAATTGAGATTAAGTGGTGCGATTAGAAAACGGAGCGGTAAAACATATATAACGTGTTTTTTCAGCCGTTGAAAATATTCCAAATTAATTGTGATGTTTAGACATGTTTAGTGATGTTTGGACAATTAAATTGATTATTCATTGCCCTCCCCGTGTTTGGTTTGGATCTGGCGATAAAAATACACACACAGACACACACACTCACACACAACACGAATGTTACGCAAATCCACGTGAGGCCAGATACAAGGTGCGCAAACATGCATCCATCACGCGCAGCGCGCAGGGACCATTTAAAGCAAAATAGAATAATTAGCCATCTCATGGAAATAAACATGGATAAAACACATCAGGGGACTGGTTTGGGGGGATGGATCCGTTCCCCTAAAAACACGCGAGGGGTGAATGAATCAATAACGCGGCTCAGACGGGCTGAAACAAATGAATTCGGTTTTTAAGATGCAACAGGATGCTCATCACTGCAATTAGGAATTCATCCTGTTTTCTGATGCAGCAGAAATAATATTAATTAATGCCTTAGGTTCTGAAGCATCGTTAATATTTCATTAGGGGAATTGTGAGAGCCCTCGTGTGGAAACGAGGCTTTCTATAGATTATCTGGCATCAAATCCGTCCCGACGTTCTCAGAATCCCGCTTTATCCTGTTTCTTGTTGACTACATGTTGCCTCTTCTTCCCGCTTAATTGCTCTCTAAGCGCGACGTTCACACACCTTCACCGCAAGTTAACCGTTGTTTATTTATTTTTTTCTTTTTTTTCCCCTTTTTTTTGTGCAAATATGCGCAATCAGTTATGCGGGAAAAGTGAGTTGAAAACGTTAATTAGTGAGCCCAATGGCAACAACACCGCAAGAGGCACTATAATTAAACGCTTAGCTGCTATTTAACATTCTAATGGCTTAAAAAGTCCACTGAGGATTTATACTGTATTCAGCCATATACTTTCACTAATGATGACAATTTAAAATACATAATTTCTGATTAGAAACTCAAACCGACGCTGGGGAAGCGTTAAACAGTTTGCCTCGCTGTGTTCCCAAACTTAGAAATATTGTTGTTTTTACTTTCATATGAAATCATATAATAATAATAATAATAATAATAATAATAATAATAATAATAATAATAATAATAATACGTTGGATAATAAAATTAAGCAAATCACACCAGGGTTTTTTCGTCATATCTTTTCTGT
>CAAKHG010051245.1:30953-41510 GCA_901007715.1 Dactylopterus volitans
AAATATTGTTGTTTTTACTTTCATATGAAATCATATAATAATAATAATAATAATAATAATAATAATAATAATAATAATAATAATAATAATACGTTGGATAATAAAATTAAGCAAATCACACCAGGGTTTTTTCGTCATATCTTTTCTGTGACACTCACAAAATTGTGGATGCACAGAAACACGCCGAAATGTTATTTACTAAAAATTTATTGTGCCGGCTGTTTGCAACTGGGGGTGATGCCCAACACGTTCACGTTCATCCTGAAGGGCTGCCGGTCTCCGGGCCTTCGTGCTGGAGGCGGCTGCTCCTCTCTACATCCCAGCTGGTCCGCTGTTGCTACCGGTTGTTATTGGGGGTTTTTTTTTCCCTGTCTCGTTCTCTCTCCGTGTCATCATTGTGCCTTATTTTCCCCCCCAGATCACAGAGATACACTGAGGAAGGACTCCTCATCCATGTGCTTCCCTCTCTCTCGCTCTTGTCATTTTCAGATTTTTTTAAGCCACACCCCTGCAGAGAGAGAGAGAGGGGGGGAGAGAGACAGAGGGGGAGGGAGAGACGGAGGGAGAGCGAGGGAGAGAGAGAGAGAGAGAGAGAGAGAGAGGGAGGGCTGCTGCCTTTGGGAGGAGCACGAATCAAGCACGAGACATTAGAAGCTACCACAAGCTTTTGCTTCATTAATGTTCATTTTCAGTACAAATTAAAAAAAAAAAAAAATCTGTTTTGCAAAAAAGGTTTTAATTCATGCTTGAGGTGGTTTTTGCCTTTTGTGCAGTAGATGGAAACACTTTTCACAGATCAATTCTGATGAAACAAAAAATTTGACTCAAATTACCGATGTGGACCGCGCGCTTCTGATTGGATTTTTTTTTTTTCCTTTTCCGTTACTGACCATAACACATGGCCAATAGTAGCATCGGTTATGTGGAGGTGAATAGGGAGACACAAATACAACTGTGGTTCGTCCTTGAGAGAAAAACACCACAGATATTTCATCAGGAAAACAGCAGGAGAATAGAAAAAAAGCGACTCCCTCCACGTTGTGAACAACTGTTTGGTGACTTCTACATCTTTTACGCCGTCTCTTACAACCTTGTGCAACACGGCCAAGAATGCCAACCTCAAATACATCCGGTTTACTTTTCCTCCTTTGCAAAATTCACTTGACAACTGCATGGACCGTGGCATCTGGCGGCGGGGACAAAGAGGAGATAGACTTAGCCATATTCTCTGAGAGCTCCATAGTGTTTGGGCACCTCATTGAGTAATTACCCAGCAAGATTGCTGCAGCTGCATCAGGTGTGAGTACTTAGAAATCCCCCTCTTAATACATCAATGTCTGTAATGGGCCTGATGAGGGAGCTGCGAGAAAAGATTGGGGTGCTGATAGCAATTTATGCCAGCAGGCTACTTTAGCATTTAATATGAATGTGTCACCCTGGCTTGTGAGAGACGGGTATGAGGGAATATGAATGAGCAGGGAGTTTGTTTGCTATAAGCCGTGTGTTTGTGCATACAGGCAAAAGGTCACAGGTTGTATAAATGTGCTCATGGGTAAATGCAGGCAGGCTGGCTGCATCATGATCGTATGAGCTTGCAGCCCTCAGTCCTGTGCTGTTCTTTATAAAATGGGGATGCCGCGAAGGGAAGTCATTAAAAAGCAAGGGGGAGATAAAAGTATCCATATGCCACATTTTCACTGACAGCATCTTCCCTCTGTCCGGCAAGATGAGATTTGCTCAGCAGTCGTATGCGTGTTCCCCCTGCTGAAATGTCACCGCCCAGCCTCTGAGGTCGGCCTCCCACATGCATGCAAGCATAACACACGGTCCAGCGCACGGATTTAGACAGACACACAATCAGTCACTTCTCTCCTGTTTGTCTTCCTGTTTCTTTGGAGACACTTATATTTATAGCTCCAGCTAAAGCTTAAGCCTGGCCCGTCTCAAAAAAAAAACAAAACAAACCCCCTGGAACTTAATTTTCCAAATACAAAACCTCACAAAGACTAGTCAGAAGTAGAAAATGCTCAGAGGCGAACAAGAAAATCAGCCCCAGATTTATGACACCCGTGATGACGCAGCTTTGCGAGCAAACGATACTATTTTGCTTCTTGTCCACGAGCTACTCTGCGAGAGCGCTTCGTTTGCAATATCAACATTGAAAGAAGTGAAAGACTGGTGCTGTGCTTGTGTTTATGACCCCCTATCCCACCTGTGTTTTTTAACCTGGGCTGTTGACAGGGGTCACGAGCTCTCCTAAGCTGCAGTTGAGGGTATGTAGACGCCTGTCGGTGTAATAGTCATCCTTTGATCCAGGAGGATTTGGCAGATGTCTCTTACACCACAAGGCTTAGGCCCGAGGATGCAAACTATGCCACAGTCCCCTTATTTGCTTCTGTTGGTGGATCAAAGCCATGCTGAGTCTCAGCATGCCTATAAACTCTGACACCGGCCAATAAAGGAGTAATCCAATCACTAAGAGTGTAACATGGGTCACATGAGCATATGTATTGGCCGCGGTCAGTCCCGGCTAATCAGATTCAGAGCAACCGAGTGCGAGAATCCCAAAACTAAAATTTCAAAGGAAGAAGTTCGACGGAAGTTCTGAGAGTCGTCACAGACCCGTTCGTAACCAGCTAAACGGAAGAAAAGCCGAACTGCCAGGGCCTCAGTGTGACTTTAAAATCAGAGGTAATGTTAATTCTTATCTGATCAATGTTGATTGAAATTCTATCAGATTATCTGTTTTTTTTCCCCCCCGCTCTGGCTTCAGTATCTCTGTGCAGCAGACGATGGGGCAGGCCTCTTAAGTTTGGGCCCTTTGGCAATCTTGTATCAAGTCAAAGGCTTAGCTCATCTTTATTCCATCACCCCGTGGACTTGCATTTATTTCAAAGACAGAAAGATGAGGCTTTTGGGGGAAGATGGACAGCCTTTGGGACCTACCGCGATGATAGAAAAAGATTAGATCTCTACTGCCGCCGGTAATTTTTGAAGGGGAGAGGGACAAAGATAAAACATTTTTTTAGAGTCTTCAGAGGAAATCAGCATATATCGGCAAATCTGCCACGGTTTTTGCAGGAGTCAAATGGAAGCGTTTGAAACATATGCCTCCGCCAGCATTTCTCTCCCTTTCCCCCCATTTTACTTCCTTTCACATCGTAATAGAAATATCTTAGCGGTTTCGTCTTTTGGCTCATCACTCTCCCCCATTTCTGTCTGTCCTCCCATATGTGTCATCTCTGAATGCCTCAGTCGTCCTCTGTGGTTACAGCCATAGGTCATGAATTCCCTTCTGTCCCTCTCATTCTCCCACTAGCTTGGTAAGTGACAGCTGCAGGCTGGACAAAGGCCTGATAATACCCTGGATTTGTCAGGCTCTGACTTCACCCATGTTCTCCTGTGACTGATGCACCGACAGTGGCGCCTTGCCAGCTAAAAGCCCCCCACTTCTCTATGGGGGCTGTTGTTTAGCAGTGTATGAGTGTATGAATGTCTGCCTGTGTGTGTGTGTGTGTGCATGTGCATCTAGCCATGCTTCCTTTCAGAGTCCAGCAGCCCATATGGGGTCCTTAGGGGTCTTTAGAGGCCATCAACTGGGACGCCTGCCTGGGCCATGGCAGTGGCGTGACTGGGGAGCATGGAGCTCTGATTAGCAAGGGGAGGAATCAACGCCTTTGGAGCTGCTCCTTCCAACAGGCCGTCCAGCATGGTTGGCCCCTGGTGTACCGTTCATCTCTCGCTTCCCTAGTGTGAGAAATGAAGAAAGAGCTCTGCCCTGAAGGAAGCCACACAGGGCCTGAACTTGGAAGTGAAGAAGAAAAAAAAAGAGAGCACTTTTTCCATTATCTCTTTGTCCCAATAGGCAGACATAGCCAACCATCAGGCTCCTAGTTCAAACATTTCCTTTTTTGCTATCAAAAAAAAAAAGTTAAGTTACTCAAAAGTTATGACATTTCAGCCGTTTTTTTTCCCCCTCTCACTCTCTTTTTTCCCCCCTTTGTTTGAAGGATTTTTTAAATACAGGTGGGGAATCATTGTTGCAGCTGTCTAGATTTGAGTGAAACACTATTGATGCGCTCTGCCTGTTCACAGGTTTTATGGCCTCCGTTCCAAAGAAAAAGCACTGCAGCTAATCAAAGGCGCTTTTGTTTCTGTGTGCCGAACTGTATAGATGTATTGCTCGTGGTCAGAAGGAAACAGGTGCTGACCTTTTCGACAAAAGAGGACTTCTAATATATAGTCCTCAGTATTAATGGCGCAAAAAACCGAAGCAGGGCTAAAAAAAAACGGTTGTACAGCCAGGTGGATGGCCGGAACATTACGGTGAATAGAAATAAAGAAAAAAAAAATTGTAAATGAATAAAAGACGGCGGCACCATTCTGGTTTGGAAATGTGTCAATTTTTCAACTTAGGCAGATGGCAGCTGCTGCAGAATGAGGGACAGGTGGTAATCACGGCTGCCCATTTGAAGTAAATGCAGTTAAAAGAAGCATAACTATAAAAGTTTCACCATAAAAACGTGGTTTGGTGCCGTCCGCTTTATGTCTGTTGACCCCATTTTTAGCAACAAAAAAAAAAGTATGCATATAATATACACTGAACTATAGTGGAAAGTAACAAGTATTGTAAGTATTTTACGATTAAGTAGCACGACTGCATTTTATGAAACTTGAATACTAAAAACCGAAACATATAGCAGAGAAATGCACCCTACCTATTTACCTTCAACTTTAAAGACGTTAAAGACATTAAAGACGTCCGACTTTTGAGCTCAAGGGCAAAAATATACACGTGACTTGGAGTAAAAAACAGGTGTGATAACTTTATCCAAATCACAAAATAGCATCCTGACCAAAGCCAAAGCGCACGAAACACGTGCTTCTGCAATAGGAACCGTCGCTCCAGTGCTAGCAAAGCTGACCGAGAGGCCAATGTCCTGGCAAACATCTGCGGGTGCAGGACTTCCAGCACAGGCACCACGGAGCTGAAGGCCTCGCTGGGGCTGCAGGACAGACAGAGCTCGAGGAGGCCTGAGGGCCCAGACTGTTGGACCCTACTGCAATGAAATCACTAATCGTCTAAACGTCTGGACTTCAGGAATAACATAAAACGTTTGAAATCATCAAGGAGGAAGTCTGCTAGTGAAATTTAGTCATCTGTTCACAGTGAGATCATCTCCGTAGAGTGTTACGCTAGCCGGAGACCTAATCGTGTCATATAATGGCTATATTAATCGAGAAAATAGTTTGTTTTTTTTTTCATTTTTTTTAAAGTAATACGCTGTCACAACACTAGAATAAAATAGCTATGTGCATTGATCATTGAGTTACTTGTTAACTGTTGTCACTGTTGAAGTTATTCAACCAATATTGGAAGAAGAAACTAGTAACTAACTAATTGCTAAATATCAGTGACTTGCACTTTTTTTTTTTTTTTTTAACTTTCGTCCAAAAAGACCCATTTCGCAATATTCATCTCTTGAGTTGCAGCACATCAGAGTAAAATGATTTGAATCCAACAGCGTTCCTCTGCTGCTTCTCAGCAATTTCTCTGGCTCGCTTTTTGAACCCCCCTCATTAACTGGGCTAAAAAAGAGTATCACAGCACACAACATCATACATGCCAATGGCTAAACATTGAAATGGATGATAAGACTCTCTGATAAGAGTCTTCACCCTAATTGCCAGCAACTTGTCTACGTTATTTCTGGTAGAAATGAGCGGCGGCGGTGGTGGTGGTGGTGGGGGGCTTTGACTGACAGTTGTGTCCTCCACGAAGAAACATGATCTTTGAAGTTTAGTCCCATAATCCAGATCCATTAATTCAGAGGCGCTTGCTCACTCAGAGAGATAGCCTTGGAGTATGGCGAGGACTGCATAATGTCTTCAAACAGGCACTGACGCACCCGCACATTCACCCGTCCACATCGGGGGTAAGTTCAGAGCGGTGGCACACTGCCGCTCTGCATGCTAATGATGAAAGATAACCGTGCGCTCAAAACTTTGAAGCACACGCAAACATTTTGACAGCTACACGATGTCCTGCTGCACTAATGCAGCAAATCTTTGAATTTTCAAAGCGTGTTTGCACAATGAAGGCAAACTGCAACCATTCATTTCTCACGCCAGTTTGGCGTTTACGCTGTCTGTGTTGGACTGAGTCGACGTCCCTCTTCATGGCGAGAGCGGTTAAGGGTCGCTGTCAAACAGGGTGTGAAGGTTGTGAGCTAAAGTATCAATCTAAACAGGTTAGCTCAGCTTTTACGAGCCCATCAGGTTTTTAAAGACGTCTTTTATGGGATATCAGCTAGCTTGACCCTAAGAGGCCGGATGCGAGGTGATATACGCTTTTATTGACCCTGACACGAAAATATTTGGTCTAAGTATAGGTTGGCGCCATGGAATCCTAAATTCAGTATAGTGTTTAAATAAATGCCCGGTGGGGCCGGTGGACTCCAGGGAAAAGTTTGAGCACAGCTTGAAAACCTAAAAACGGCTGGAGAATTTGGTGGGAGCCAGAGGCGCCGTCAGCGCGTATCCGAGGAGGAACTGAGGCTATAGTGCCCAACCATGTGTGGATACCTCAAGCGTTTTGTATATAACAGAGGCCAACAGCTCAATAACGGCGAATTAAGTGGTAAAACACTGCCAAAACAGTTGTGGTCCCACAAAAACCGTCCTACAGACATCTCTAACCTGCTTAGCCAGGTCCGACTGAGCTCATCCCACAGCTGTGTGACCCCGGTGACCCCCTTTCCAAGCGCCTCTGTCCCACTTGGCGTCTCGGCTTTGCATTCTAAAACCTCCTCACTTTCAGCTGCTCTCGTGCGCAGGAATGCCCACAAGCAGCTTATTAGGGAGCCGCAAGTTTTTCAAACACCGACGACCGCGACCCCGGCACAGTAGCAGGAAAACAGACAGATGGGGAGGCAGGCACTTCAAAAACAAGTCATGGAGTGAGCCCTCGTAAAAGGAAAAAAAAAATGGGATGGAATATCATCTCATCTGAAAAAGAAATTGGTGGTGAAATAATCTCAACTTCAATTCAAAGTGGTGGTAAATCAGTGCACACTTATTGTACTATCTGATGTTTGGGTCGACAGCAACATGTATCACATGTACTTTTGTAAAATACAGTGAATGCTCGGGTTTACCAATCGTTTGTTTGCAAATATTTTGCAAGCTTTTAAAAAGGTCCCACAGTGTTCTGTGCTTTTCTGACGTGAGTGCAAATAATAATTATCATCATTGTATGAGCTGGGAAACACACAAAAGAAAATAAAGACTTTGGATGATGGTTGACACGTGCATCAATGTTCTACATGGATTAAAATGCTGGTGTTGCCCTTTAACATACAGCTATAAAAATAGCGGCGCAGCTGACCGTGCTCTTGTTGCCAAAGTGTCACACCGTGACTGGCTCCCTGTAATGAAATGCTAATATTAGATTTCAAATGGGCCTAAGCGGCATTGGTGCATGAGACGTATGCTACATATGTATTCAGAAATGTATCATTTGACATCTGGTGCTTCATTTTCGGCAGCCCATGGCGGCATTTCTGGTCACATGCGCACATGTTTTTTTTTTTTAATCCCCCTCAGCTGCAAACAAGCAGAGCAAATATCCTGTCTTTGATTAGGCGGCTACTGTCTTCCAGAGTTAATTCTGGAAGGCCTATATACCTGTAAAGTATCTCATTTACTCCGGCGCGATGTCACACTGCGCTGAGCGCAGACAATCGCTCCGTTCCCAAATGTCAGTGGCTGACACTCAGCGGGCGAGCCACGAGCCGGCGGTAAATAATTCAAGCCAGCCGTCCCATGCACAAGTGCCGCCACAGCTTCCTCTATACATAATTAAAGAGAGGGGCACGGTGGGATGCCCGTCACTCAGAGCCCCGCTCGAGTCAGGGCCACTTTAAACAATAGAAATATTGATAGTGGGTGTAATAAAGCAGAATTAAAAAGATGGATCCGAATGATTTTCTTGCTCGCGGCGCAGCTGGTCCCGGCTTTAAGTGGTGAGGAGAGGAAGAGGAGGCGTGGGGTCGGCCGGTCGGTGCCACTTGCAGAGTGGCTACGAGCACAGAGAAGGAACGAGATGGAGCAAGGTAAGGAAGGAGGAGGGAGGGGAGCGACCCTCGTCCCACCAACCCCTGTTTCCCTGCACTGTCTCCTCCATTACTGGATTAAGTCCTGCCACTGTATTTTTAGAGTCGGGAGGAGGTCAGAGGTCGTGGCCTGATGTAATGGCAACTGAGACGGACGAGTAGAAAAAAACAACCAAAAATGATTGCATCATTTCAATTTAGGCCATCGATGTTGTGTGATAATCAATGTGCAGGCCAGGAGGCCGACAGATGCTGACACATGGATGACAAAAAGAGTAAGAATAAAACGAGAGGAATGGAATAATGAGAGTTAAAGAAAGACAAACCAGCGTTCCCATAACAACACTTAGAATGATTTGTCGCCTTTTTTACGGATGTCATTACTATAATGGATCATAAACACCGGCTGATTAAAATTTAAAATTTAAAAAACACTGCAGCTACATTCAAAGGTAGACTTTTATACGCTGGGTACGACAGCCCTATTTTCACTTAGAGATTTGGCAATTCTGCCGATCACAGGGCCACATCTGCTCCTTTGTTCGGATTGAACCGAGCAGGCCTGCTGAAATAAACACTGTGTGATTTTTTTTGATACCGGCATTCAAAGGAGTCGTGCCTCTCGACAGCGCCAGAGTCTGGTGCGACTGCGCTCCCTTTTTCCGTAGACTTTTCAGCTCTGTGAGGCTTAATTCAATTCAATTCAATTTCAGCTATATAGCGCCAAATCACAACAGACGCTATCTCATGGCACTTTACAAAGAAGAGCAGGTTAAGACCATACCCTTTAATTTACAGACACCCAACAAATCCCCCATGAACAAGCACTGGGCGACGGCGGCAAGGAAAAACTCCCCTTTAACAGGCAGAAACCTTGAACAGAGCCTGGCTCGAAGTGGGCGGCCATCTGCCTTGACCGGTCGTCCCTTAACAGAGGGAACAGCACAGACCACCCCGATTTCGTATTCAAGCCTTTTATAAAGAAGAGCGAGGCGTAATGGTGCAATATTCTTGCCTTTAATAGGCCATGTACAATGGGGCTAGAAACTAAGGGGCTGTTTCCAGTTGTTCCCTTTATTTGTCATTGCACCGTCATGCGTGTAAAACACACTCGCATAAAACGTCCACCAGTCCTTTGTGGGTGTTACTATGCGAAACCGCATTTGTACCAGTCCATAAAGTCCCAGAATCAAATCAGTGAAGACGAAATCCTTGAATTACTGCTATCTCTCATCAACCTCCAGGAGGCTTACATATGTTAATGCCCCTTCAACCTGTGACCCGAACATTCGTGACATCATTATCAACCCAGCCAGACATAATGTTGGCCTGTCACTGCCATGATCTATGGTCGCAGTGGCTCTCCGCCTTAATGAAGCCGTAATGCTGCCTTAAACTGCTGAGACCTCGACGAGCCCCGTCATGGCCATCACTTGGCTTAATGCGAGTACACATCCATCATTATGCATCAAGCATCAATCAATCAAAAGCCCCTGTGACAGCTGGGGGGCCCCCACCTCCAGCCCCCAGCCTATGACCACTGTACACACACCCACACACACATTCATTGGCTGTGATTATGATCTCAATTATCAACATAACCGCCGGCCACAACTTTCCCTGTGACCGACATGCTAATCAGGAGCACTGGCAGTCAATAATCAAGGCATGGAAAAGGCCATCAGGTGCAGAACTGGTCAAAAATAATTATATCTTAAATGCTGATTGGCTTAAATTAATACACTGGACCTTTGGAGGAGAGCAAAATCAACATGTCAGACTAAAAGGAAAAACTGGTTCAAATCGTCGTGAAGAACGTGTGCTCCCAAAAGCTGACCTTGTGACGGCGCAACGGGGCCACAGACGATGTTAGATCGTCTTTGTCCTTCCTGGAGATTTAGAGGGCTATAACTGTCCAGGCTCGGTGCAACAGAAAGCTGCGAGGTCAGCTGTGACAAGCTTTTAGCCTGCCAGACAGCGGCGGTGGCAGTGTTCCCGGCGAACATGCATACTCATGCACAAACGGCCCCTACCACCGCCCCGTCCCCACCACCCTCGGCAAGCAGGTGAGCAAAAAAAGTGGTCATTTCTTTGGGACAGCACAAGAGCTACTCTGTTGTCTCTTCCCAGCCAAAGGGATCTGAAGCAATGTAATTCAAGATGGTCTCTGGGTTTCAGGGAGCACACAGAGATCTCATATCCTCGCCTTTCAACACCCAGCTAATAAGGATGACACTCCATCACGAGGCGAGGCAAGTCACTTGTTTCACACCGGTTAGTTTGGTTTTGTTCCTTCTTCCTTCTCCCTTTCTCTATGCAGGTGACCACTGAAGGCCCCTCCCCAAATTTAAACTGTTCTCACGAACCGCATCACAGTGTAATCTCCTCTAATCCTCAAAATAAACTGCTTCTGAGTCGGGGGGGGGGGGGGTTTTAAGAAAAG
>CAAKHG010051246.1:16332-34505 GCA_901007715.1 Dactylopterus volitans
ACAGGTCAGTGAAGGCAGCAGTTGAGCAACCCAAACCCTGATGGAGCTGGTTTCTCCTTCCTGTCCCCCTCAAACCTGTAAAAACACACCGCTGCTCGTCATCGGCCATCTTGTGTTTGTGGGCGGTGCTGCTCGCCGCAGAGCGACCGCTGGACAGAGTTGGCATTTAAAATACCTCCAAGAAGGTGTTAGCACACCTGGGCGAGCTCGGCCACTGACATCATCATTCACTGACGGCACGTCATCTAAACCAGCGACTGCCAATCCTGGTCCTCGGGGGGGATTCTCAGGGGGTCCCCTACCCCACCCGTTCTATGTGCTCCAACACTCCTGATTCTAATAAACGGGTTGTTACCAGCTTCTGGAGAACTGCATGAGCTGATCATCAGACCAGATGTGACCATGTAGGTTTCACCCTAACCCTGTGTGAACTGGAGTGATCATCAATCATTCGGCTTCAGATTTACCCAGTTAAACTTTAGGCTAAACTGGATTTGATTCCGGCATGGTTGTGCCACGTTTTCATGTCATCTGGGTTTAATTCAAGTTAAACTGGATTCAGTTTAAACGTAAACTGGGTTCTGGTGGGTTAGGTGAGACTGGAGCGACGTGTCCTCACAAAGATAGCAGTGCCAGCATGTGTGAGTGCTCCTGGGGATTATGCTAAACTGGAGGGATCCTAGGCCAGTCATGCGAGACCAAGCTGGCGTCCCCACAGCTCCTTGCTACAATCCCTACTTGTTAGGCGGCATGTCGGCGGTCCGGCAAGGCATCACGGGGATGAGAGGACGCGGCTATGAAGTCTGTAAAGCCTCAGACCTCCTCGGCATTTCAGTGAAGTCAATGTGAAACTGAGCGCTTGACTTCTTGTGTGTTCTATCATCTATGCCGAAGATCCTCCTGTTCTCTCCTGTTCTTCCTCAGCTGCTCAACAAGAATCAAGATCACCCACCAACCACACTAAGTTTCACCCATCATCTCCAGAGGAGGACATCCCGCACTGTTCATCTGACCAGTGTTTACTGCCACATGCTGGTCGACATCAGATAAAGTCATGAGTCGCTTTTCCACCGCAGGAACTTTTTTTTTCCATTTTCCCATGATTTTGAAAAACCTTGAAGAGTTTCCACCGACATTACGCTGGAAGAACTTTCCCTCAACTCCAAACTCTCCTTGATTCTGGACAGCGGGGCTGTGTGCTGAAGAACACTGATTGGTGGAACACGATTGCAGCGTTCCCCAACGAACGTTCAACCCACCACGTTTAAATGTGCAGCTGCAAACATGTTTATTTGATTTCTACAAACTTTGTGTTTCGATCCTTTCGATAATGAAGCGAAAGAAGAGACATGGACAAATGACGGGGTCCAGAATCTGAACAAGATTGCAAGAAGCTGAAGGACCACAACACTGGCAGTGGGTCCAACAGCAGTAGGAACCAGTGGTTTGAGCATCAACACCGTTCTGGAGCCAAGACCAGCATTTGCCATCACAGAACATCAAAGGACAGCCAGGGACCTGGCTGTTTTTGTGGCCAAAAACCGAGATAGGCAGGAGGCAGAGGGCCCGCAGACCAGCAGGACCAAGGTACATCATATGCATAAATACTCACTGGTTAGTTGGTTAGATGCTGTAACAGGAGTCAGCGGCATGCTGACTGTTTAGTGAGCTTGTTTAGCAAGTTAAGCTAATGCCAGCGGTCAAAAGGGCTAATGCGAAAGCTAAATCATGGACAGAGAACTGAATGAGTCGGTGTTGTGGCCATGAGCTGAACACTGATTTATGTATTGTGATTTTCCAGATGAAATGGACCGTACAGACTCGCAATGAGCAGAGGAAACGTTCTCAGGGGACACGACAACTCAAGATGGCTGGAGCAGGAGGTCAAGACGGGCTCTCTGGCGGTCCCGGTCCATCTTGTCCACTCAGCCAGAAGCACAAACTCTTTACCGACTATTTATGTTCTGTAAATCTCATGGCTCCTTGTTTTTGAACCTTTATTTTTACTCATATTCTTACTTTAAAAAAAAAATCTAGCCTCATGTCTATCTGATGCCCTGTAAACGAACAGACAGAGTACTTTAAGAGGTATGCAAGAAGAATTACATGCAGACATGAGTGGGTTACATCTGTAAAGTGGAGTGGTGCAGTTTTTCACCCCAAACTTCATCAGCCTGATTTGAATCAATCTTCCAGAAGTTTGGGGTGGAAATGTGAAACAGAGACTACCAGGAATTCTTTTACCAGGTAAATAAGTTCCCGGAAATGCTGGTAGAAAAGGGGCTATTATAGAAGCCTCTTAACTTCTCACCAGCATCCAGTTTGGTCTGCAGGTTCTCAGCTGTCTCCAGCTGACAGACGACTCTGAGTGCAGTTTTAGATAAAAAGTGATTTAATCCATTTTCTTTGTGACATGAAGCGTGTCGGGCTCAGAACTGTCACTCACGTCAAAATATACACGTTTGATCAGATATAAAACCACCAATCACCTGTCAGACGCTACTCTGTGGTATAAAACACCTATGTACAGTTTAACACGCCCCTCTGGTCTCAGTCCCGCCCCAGCCGAAGCTCTGTGGTGCATTCAAGTCACATCATTGCATCATGTCCTGCTGTATTCTGACTGGCTGGCTGGCTGACTTGTAGGTGTGCGCACCATCAGAAGAATTTGGTCCTTAAGTTAAGAACTATTCTGTTGTTGGTGGGAGCCTCAGACTGCAACGCTGGGCAGGATGGTTCTGATAGCCGGCTCTACTCTGGATCCAGTGACTCTTTTTTGATCAAAAGTCACAAACATTCAGGCAGCAGCTGGTCTCCAGCGTCTGAGCATTAGCGTTAGCATTAGCCCTGAGGTCTCCTCTGCAGTAGTTTGAGGTCAGAGCAGTGACGCTGTGTCAGACTGTCCAGTAAAAGTGAGACTAACACTGAGATGCATCTCATTGCATCTTGAGCAGTGCAGAATGGAAACAAACCTTCCTGGACTAACCCTCTGAGGTGTCTTGAACGCACCACGCCTGCACTCAGCAGCTCAGTGAGAGGGACGTGAAGTTCGTCAGGTGACACAGCCGCACCTCCTTCAGATGTGGTGTGTTTGCCAGATTGGTCGACGGTCACGAGGCTTCCCCACGCTCTGGTCTAAGAACCAGAAACACTACAAAACCCCCTGCTGCGCAACGGAGACTAGAGCGGCGGCCCAGATCCAGTGAGGCGGTCACAGAATTCCTAAAAACACCAAACCAGTTCATCTCTCGTGTTTTAGTCTTTAAAAGCGGAAACCTGAGGCAGCGGATTTGTTTGCATCGAGAAGGCCGTTTTTGGTTTCAGCTGTAGTGGATCACAAACTATAAATAAAACCGTTCAGACGAGACCAGCTAACATCCATCAAAACACAAAGCAACCAGCAAACCTTTGTCTGCCGGCTGTAAGAGGCAACAGAAGAACCAACAAATAAAAGCTCAGGAATGATTAAAATATTGCTACAATATCTGATTGGAATAAAACATGACTGCATACATGGAAACAAAAGAAGAGCCAGCAAACCCACAGAAACAGAACCAGTTCACACGTGGGATGCTACAGTAACCAGCAGTATGGAACCCTAAACATCAATGAAATACGGTACACCTGCGACACTGTCCCGGCAACAGTAAACCTCTTCACCTGTAAACCTGCCTCTTCACTGAGGCATGATGGGAAATTTAGTTCTACATGTCAAAGTCACGTCATTCCTGCTCCGTCAGGAATAAGGCACAAGGGTCATGTGAAGGCCAGCCAGGCCTAATTCAACCAAGCCCGACTCAGCAAGGCCTAATTTAACCAGGCCCGACTCAAAAAGGCCTAATTTAACCAGGCCCGACTCAGCCAGGCCTAATTTAACCAGGCCCGACTCAGCCAGGCCTAATTTAACCAGACCCGGCCGGCTCAGCCAGGCCTAATTTAACCAGGCCCGACTCAGCCAGGCCTAATTTAACCAGACCCGGCCGGCTCAGCCAGGCCTAATTTAACCAGGCCCGGCTCAGCCAGGCCTAATTTAACCAGGCCAGAATCAACAAGCCCTAATTTAACCAGGCCCGACTCAGCCAGGCCTAATTTTAACCAGGCCCGACTCAGCCAGGCCTAATTAAACCAGGCCCGACTTAGCCAGACCTAATTAAACCAGGCCCGACTTAGCCAGACCTCATTTTAACCAGGCCAGACTCAACCAGGCCTAATTTTAACCAGGCCAGAACCAACCAGGCATAATTCAACCAGGCCTGACTCAACAAGGCTTAATTTAACCAGGCCCAAATCAGCCAGGCCCAATTTAACCAGGCCAAACTGAGCCAGGTCTAATTTAAGCAGACCCCGACTCAACCAGGCCTGATCTTATTGTCAGAGCTGATTAGCACATTTGTTTCTTCATGAAGGGAAAGGGTGTAGAAAAGGACTAAGGCCACAGGAAATCAACCAGAAATCTGAGCTATAAGACTGAATTCTGGGTTACTTCAGCCTGAATTTGAAAATTTGAAGTCTGAATTTCTGACCAATAAACTAACTGATTCTGAGATTTAATTCAGAAGGTCAGATCTAATCGGTCCACTTTCATAGAGTCCCAACAAAAACAAACTTGACTCCCTGAATTCTTAATGGTAGACCTGTAATCTGACGGGACCTTAAACCTCCTTGACTGTTCAAACAGACTGCAGGTGGAATGGTTGGAGTGTGGTGACACCAGCCAAGTGCTGGTAGAGGCTCAGATGGAGGACTTGGAGAAGGAGACTCGCAGGTGGTGGTTCTCTCCCAGGTCGTGGTTGTGGAACTCGATGAGCGACTCGATAGCTTCTTCCACTGAGCCCGTCTGGATCAGCGCCATCTTATGATCCTTCCTGGAGGAAACAGGGGCGCTTTTAGACACCAGTTCACATGACTGATGACATCACAGGTTTCCATTAACGAGGAGCAACATTATGGTTCTGCGTTTTTCTATAAACCAGAGTCCAGATTAATAAACATGAAGGCAGACTTAAAAGCATACAGCTCTTCTTCAACTCGCCTGCCTGCGAGTTTTGGGTATTAGTATTGTCATTATCTTATGAAGCTTCCTTGAGCAGATCTTCAAGCTTTGACTGTCTCATTTGCTTCACACACAGCTTCAAGAATATTCATCAGATTTAATCAAACAAAAGATCAGTGCAGTAAATGTCACATAGTGTGACCAGGAGGTCCACACATGTGAAGGTTAAAGGTCAGGGGCAGGGGTGGAACTGCTTAAAAAAAAAAAAAAAAAATCAAAATTCAGTTCATATCATGGTTTTCCGTTCGATTCAGTATTTGTTTTGTGCAGCAAGGCAGAATATACGGCAGCCTGTTGTTCCACATAACGCTCCAGCATGTCACGTGGTGCTCCAACAAGTAGTGACATCATGTATCAGATTGTGATCTGGCAATGCTAGTATCTCCTGAATGAGCGATGGTTGTGCTGCGATGAAAAAAAGTATCACCTTCCTAACCTTCCCCAGGAGGCGGACATTTCACCTTTGGCTATGCGGTTAACAGTGCGTGCAAAGCACCCAATCTGCGGCCCCAATCCAGCTGTTGCATTGACTCCCTTTACAGTGTTTTTTGCATCATCTGTGGTGACAGGAATTGTACCGTTACTGCTCTGCAGTTTCCACTCCGTCATTGCTTGTGCAACCACTTTGTGGTTCCCATAAAGGGCGTGTGCCTGCAAAACAGCTTTGGAGTGCTGCAGGGCTCAGTTCTTGGCCCTCGACTCTTCTCCTTTTATATATCCCCTCATGGCCAAATCATACTGAGGCATGGAATAAACTTCCATTGTTATGCAGATGATACTCAGCTAGATGTGCCGGTAAAGGTGGACCATCATCCTTATGCTGCTTGTCAGCAGTGAAAAACTGGATGTCATGTAACTTCCTCCTACAGAACTGAGATGTCGGTCATTGGCCCCGTCCACCACTATCATCAGTTTTAAACAAATAACATTAAACTGCGTGGTTTCTCAGAGTCCAACTGATTATAGTAATGTTCTGGTCTATGGTTCACGCACAAGTACAAAAAGTCCTCAGACTGTTCAGAATACTGCTGCTGGACTCTTGACCAGAACATCTGAACACATCACTCACTTCATTGGCTTCTAAGTCATGTTAAGTTTGTGTTAAAAAATTCTAAAAGCATTCATGCACGGGCCGCAACAGTTAAAATCTATTCATCCTCCAAACAAAGAGCAGTCCTGTGGTTTTAAGGACATAAAACCTGGTCTGTTGGACTTCAAATAAAGAGTAAAAATTAAGCAAATAAAAGAGAGGGGCGTGGGGTGGGAGTAGTTAAGATTCGAAGTAGGGTGGGAGGAGGGGTTCGGAGTAGTGTGGAGATGTTAAATTGGACTTTAAGGTTCTTCTGCTGACTTACAAAATACTTCATGGTCTTGCTCCGAGGAACCTTTCTGACCTCATTAGACCCGACATTCCGTCTTGTTCATTACGCTCTGAAAGCAGCGGACTCCTCCCCAGAGTCTTTAAGAAACATGCTGGCTGGCAGGGCCTTTTCCTATTGGCTCCCTTCCTCAGGAATAACCTTCCTGCAGATATCAAACAACCAAGCTTCATTGAGCTCTTCAAATCTAAACTAAAAATTCATTAAATTGCATTGACCTTCAACTAGTTCTACATCTGATGATCAGCTTGGTGGGCTGGTTTTAGTCTCCACGAATCCCTCAGCTCTAGTTCTTTTAGTCAGGTTTGTCCTGTCCTTCTTGCATTTTCTGGTAAACATCATCATCGCTGCATTTCCCTGTTATCGTCTGTGACATCTGACCCGTCATCTTCTAGTCTTGTTCTCCTATTGTGCCCCCCCTAGAATTAGCTTTGGGACCATCTTTAGGACTAGAACGAACTTCAAGACTAGCTCTCAGACAAGGACTAGCTTTAGGACTGGTTGAGTGTTCAGCCCGGTGGGACTTACTGGAAGAACTTGAAAGCCTTGACCAGGGCTCCAGAGCTGGAGAAGAGCATCCTGAGGTCGTCTTCCACCACCGAAGGACTACAAAAACAATCAGAACATCAGAGCTGTTTCTCAACATTCATGGACTAATCATGAAGCTACACGTGTGACCCTGAAATGACGGCCATGTTGAGTCACATGCGCAAATGTGGTGTCACATCATTGTGCACCCCTCAGTGTGAACTGCAGGCCATTCACTGGCAGGACTCACGGGATGTTGGAGAGGTGCAGGGTGGCAGACGGGGGGAAGATGTTGGAGTAGTTTTTGGAGCCAGGCTTCTTGAAACGGTGCAGCGGTGAGTTGCTGTAGTCTTTGGTCAGACCCTGATCTTCGTGACCTTCACGGGGAAGCTGCACGCTTGTGTGTTTGGACAGCGTGATGCGCAGTGGCTTCCCGTGCAGCCGCTGGCCATTCAGGTGACTCATAGCTGCAGAACAGATGATTGGACAGCACTGATGAACTTACAATTACAACAGCGTGACGAGCAGGAGAGTGCACAGAGCATGAGCAAGGTTTACCTAGCTGCGCCTGCGTGCAGTCAGACATCTGAACCAGAGCGTTCTCCTTCTTGTTGAACAGAATCTTCACTCTCATCACATCACCATAGACACCTGAACACACAGCCACAACAGATGGTTCAAACGCGATGTGCTGTTCACGTTCCGTGAACATGCCGTCACATTCACGCACCACGGCGTGCCTTCAGGACAGCATGCCTCCATTCAAGCACCGTGAAGTACGCACCGCGGAGCGCCTCCCTTCACGCACCGCGGAGTACGCACCGCGGAGCGCCTCCGTTCACGCACCATGGAGTACGCACCGCAAAGTACGCACCGCGGAGCGCCTCCGTTCACGCACCGCGGAGTACGCACCGCGGAGCGCCTCCATTCACCACGGCGTGCCTTCAGGACAGCATGCCTCCATTCACGCACGGTGGAGTACGCACCGCGGAGTACGCACCGCGGAGTACGCACCGCGGAGTACGCACCGCGGAGCCCCTCCGTTCACGCACCGCGGAGCCCCTCCGTTCACGCACAGCGGAGTACGCACCGCGGAGCCCCTCCGTTCACGCACCGCGGAGCCCCTCCGTTCACGCACAGCGGTGTACGCACCGCAGAGTGCCTCCATTCATGCACCGTGGAGTACGCACCGCGGAGTGCCTCCATTCATGCACCGCAGAGTGCCTCCGTTCACGCACCACCATCCACGTGTCTACTCAAGACTGCCGAGCCAACAGCCCTTGGTGTTATGGTCAATAAGCTATGGTGGACGACTCTGGACCGCAAAACGGAAATGGATGCTTTGTCTCTTAAGACTCGGTCACAGTGCTGAATGTAAACGCTGGAGGTGATAGGAGGAGCAACAGACGCCGCCACAAAGTGCAACACTGACAAATTCATGAATTAAATTTTGAGGGCAGAAATACCTTTGATGGTTATTACAGGAAATGCAAGTGAGGAAATTAGGGGGGAGGGTCAGAGGAAATCAAAATGGCAGATTTCACTGTGGAGCAATGAATTATAGGAGTGTTGACTAAAAAAAACCACGAGCAGCTGATTCAGCACTGAGGACATGCAAACTGCGAGAAACCTGACATGCAAACTAATAACCTGAGACTCGGCTTATGGAATCAAGACCACACAATAAATGCAGCTCCTCAAAGGTCAGAGCCAACTGCAATTATCTTGTACTGCGTCAGTGACTCTCCTTTCCTGTTTGTTTTTGAGATTTGTCATGCGAGTATAATGGAGTATAACAGAGTTCGCCATGCTCCTCAATTTCACATTGTGGGCGGGATCACCCCACTCCAGTAAAACTAATTTATCAGTATCTGAAGTGATTCCACTGATCACTGAATAATATTGATCACAGTTAAAGTGAAGAATAAAATGACTTATTTGTTAATATTGTAAAATGTTTGGAGATTATGACTCAGCAGGGGAACGTCATCACCAGCTGCCACCATCATATCCTCACTGTCACTCAGGCAACTAAGCTACAAAAACATCCACTTGCCTGCGAGGGTCCACCATAACAGGCCTCCTCTGAAGAGTGACTCACTTTTTGATCACTGATATTAATAGCCTCGTCAGTTGATCGGTTCGACGAGAAACGTTTAATTTATGGATATTGAAAACTCAGCGGACCAAAGGAGAAATTGTGATGACATCACAATAAACTCCAGTTTCCATAGACTTTTCAAAACCAATCGAAATTGTATTCAATAATAGCACCAATGAAACTCTGGATGATCGAAATCAGAGACTCCTGGCGGTCGATCATTAAATAATCATATACTCGTCAGTGAGAAGCTGCAAATCTTGTGACTGAATCAAATCCAAGCAGAACAAAAACACTGATGAGGTTTCAACGTACCGAAGAGAATAAAGAGGCAGTGGGGCGTAACTCTCTTTAGAGACAGCAGAGGGCAGCGAGGGACAGGACAGGTAAAGGTGGGAGGGCAGGACAGGCGGAGGGTCCGAGTCGTTTCCATGGCAACAAGGTCAAAAACAAAGAGAGACAGGTGATGGATCAATCAGGTTATTTACCTTTGAGGAGGGGGAGGGGCAAGCAACATATTCACATGTGAATGGACAGGTTGGTGGGTGTGTGCGCGTGTGTACAACCGAACTTTCCGAGTTTCAACACTTGAAATGTCTCTGTGCTATTTTTGCTTACACGTGAGCTTTCACTGTTTATCTGTCTCTACTGATATTTACCAGTGGAGTTTTGTGTGTGTGTGTGTGTGTGTGTGTGTGTGTGTGTGTGTGTGTGTGTGTGTGTGTGTGTGTATAAAAGAAAAGACGACAATGGCCACAAGACCAGTGATAATTACAAAAACCTGATATAGTGGAATAAATGATATAGTGAGCAAAATGAATCTTAATAAGTCTTCATAATTCAGCAAGTACTCTGTGATCATGTACTTGAGTAAATGTACTTAGTTACTTTCCACCAGCAGAAGGATTCGGGCTACTCTGAAGCATTTATGAACTGATGATATATTACAAATAATTTAGACTTGCATTTCTGTATTCAGACTGCATCAGTGCAGCACAATGAGCTCAGGAGCTGATGATGATGATGCATAAACATGTGTCTCTATTAGTTTATCAATCAGTATTAAAAGAAAAATCTGATCAACTGATCAAATCAACTCTGATTAAATGGGATCGTTTCATTTCAAAATGTTTTACTTGAGATCAAACGTGTCCGTTGTCATTCCATGTGTTCATGTAATTATATTAATCAAATATCAAACATTAATTCATTCTCTTCTAACATTCATGACGACACATTCTTTGTGTTTTTAAGGCCGGCGCCATTGGCGGCGTCGAGTCAAACCATGTCATGCTGCTTGGCCACCTATTGCGGTTATCAGGCAGCGCCGTTGTCATGGAAACATGCTGGCTCTGACCCCAACATGCTGCTCTTGTCAGCAAAGGTGGAAAAACCACAGTTTTCAATAAATACGGAGCTGGAAACCTTTCAATACGCAGGAATATTCCTCTGCTCAGGACCTCATTCTGTTAGAACACACACCAAACCAGAACTTGTGACTGGTTGGGCCCAAACCTTCAGTCAAACTGTGCCGTAACATTAATATATTCTTTAACTGATAGACTCAAATCAAAAACTAAACTGATGCGTTGGTATTTCCACTAATGAAAATGCCAGTAATCTTAACATCAACATGTGACCTCTGACCTGGATGCACTGCCGACAAGTGTATGAGACGATGAATGTATGAGGAGGACGTGAGCATCAGTACCGAACAAGCTCTCACCTCTGGGTTGAGGTTGCTGACCAGCAGGACACAGTGTCCGGCAGGGATGGTGGGGAATCCGAGCCTGGTGGCACCTGGGAGGGCGAGGGAGGCCAGGGCTCCAGGCAGAGCAGGCATCGTCAAGCCTGGGTATGGGGAGGACACTGGGAGAGGTGAGACAAGTGAAAACCTCTTTGAAGACCGACTCTTCTTCAGACAGTTATGATCACATGACCAAAGTTATATCTTATCAGCATGCTCTTATTCTGAAATAAAGGCAGTATGCTCTTGATGTGAAACATGGGCAGCACCCTATACATTGTGGTGTGTCTCTGAACTCCGGGATGCTGTTTGAATTACAGTCTGACCTTGTGATCACTCGTGAGGAACATACACACACACCACACACACGTCACACCCCCTACCTGCTGGCTGGATGGCGAAGGCTGGCGGGAACGCGTGAGTGGCTGCAGTGTAAGGAGCCGCTGAGATAATTCCTGGAGCTGCAGACACGCCTGAGTAACAGATTTGACTTATCTAAGTAGAGGAGCAACAGGCCACAGATCTCACAGCACATACTTGGGTTCGAGGGTCGCTGTTCCGAATGTGCCTCGGTTCTGGGGTCACGGTTTGGCACGTTTGTGCCTATTACAAGTTTAAATATGACTTATGTGAGAGTGTACGTTGTGTTCACCAACCATCTCAGGGTCCAAGTGAAACAAAATGTTGTTTGCATGACTGACTGGTAAAAATAAATAAAACGAAAATAGAATTAGGCTTTTCGGCACCTTTGTCCGTTTTTATACCTGTTGTACCAAATAGTGACCCCAGAACTGAAGTACATACCGAACCCTGACCTCTGTGGACCACTACATCCTATTGGTAGTACACATTCATCAGAATCAGTGGAGTGTTACAGGTGTGTGTGAGTGTGTGTGATATCTCACTGAATGCTGTCGCCATGGCCGGGTGCTCCATGACGGGCTGGTTGTCTCCGCTTGGCAGGTCTGGTCGGGTGAAGTCGCGGCTCTTTTCATTGTTGTACTTCACGTTGAGGCTGGTGAGTTTGGAGAAGCTGATCCTCAGAGTGCAGCAGCCGTTATAAATGTTCTGTCCATCCAGAGACTGAAACACAACACTGATACTCATTAGAATACCTTTCTACAACAATGTGTTCTGTAGTCCCAAGTATTTCTTGGTTGTCAGAGCAACCAGCAGGGGGCGACGCGCACCAGTTTAGCTGCCTGAGCGGACGCTCCGTCTGGATACTGCAGCAGAGCCTGGAACTGACTGTTCTTGGTGAAAACAATGATCCTGAGCACGGTGCCAAACTTTGAGAAAATCTGAGGATGACAGACAATCCCATTTATTTCAAAGGAGTTCCAATGGAGGACATTATCTGATATCTGTAGAAGAATTATAGAGACCTCGCCTGAACCCTGACCCATCTCTATGCACAAAAGCCTCAATCCAACTGGTCTAATCCTCATAACTTCAAACTCCTCCTGCAGGGTCTCCTATGGGGTTCAAGTGTTCCACCTCACTTGTGAGTCACTCATGAGTGAGCATGAATACCTGGCAAAGAGCATCCAGGCTGACAGGGTACAGCAGGTTCTCCACCACCACCCGCAGCACTGAACTCGGGGCCACCACAGAAGGGTCCAGGTGGGATGCAGTGAGGGCCCGGAGGGCTGCCTGGGCCCTCTGACAAATCATGGAAGACAAAACCAGCAAGCTACATTAGAGCTGGAATCTGTGTTTGCACTAAAATCAAAGTATCAGGCATTTGCACATGCGCCGACAGGAACTTTTTACCTCCTGGTTTGGGGAGTTGTCCGTCTTCAGCTCTTTATGGTTGGAGAACTGGATGTAGACAGGCTGATTCCTGATGAAGGGAATTACTGTGGAGTAGTAACCCACCATGTTCTGAGCCGCTTCTTCTGAGTTCATTTCCAGAAAGGCCTGAGAGGCCAGATGGAACAGTGGACATGCATCACCACGGGTGGTCAGACGTTTCTGTCATCAACATGCTACAGATATAAACATGCATATCTACACATATACAAGTTGGCAGGTATCCAACCCTCCTGTCAAATGTGTAGGCAGGTGACGCAGACATGGGCTACCGCCATGGACCTGCAGACATGGCCATGCTCTAATGTGGGCCTCACCTGGTTCTTGGCTTTGAGCATCAGCAGGTTGGTGACGTCACCGAACGGCAAGCCAAGACTGATGACCTCGGGCTCTGTGACATCACTGGGAAGCTTGCGGATGTGGATAACCCTTGACGGCGTCCCAGGAACTCTTATGTCACCTTTGAACTTCTTGCTGTCATTGCCATTGGCTGCAGGAGAGAAAAAAAACAGCATGAGGAGGCCAGTTTAAACTGAAGGTGTTAGTTTGTGACTGCTGACAGTAGAAGAAGATGACCTGTGGTGCTCATGATATACGGGCCACTGGAGATGCTGGACAAAAGCTCGTCAGATCCTCTCTGAAACAGACGTTACAGCATCAGCTCACCTCCAAAATAAACTGGATTCACAGACAAACACATCACTTCAGCCCCTCACTTAATGGTTGGCTCTCTGTGCTTATGATGGTTATTATGATTATAGGATCAGAATCATCAAATCGAATCACTGGCTCGATCCTAAGCTCTGGCAGAGACCGTGTCCAAGTGTACTTGAGCAAGAACCCCCGTCTGCCTGATTGGTTCTGGTGAGCAGGTTGGCTCCTTGCATGGCAGCTTCACCACCAGTGGATGAAGATGTATATGTAAGCCACTATGGACAAAATCACCTGCTAAATGCACAGCAAAGCAGAAAATCTTTACACGATAGACCCTGGAATTATCTCCAGGCGTTTAATTTGACGCAGAACTCTAACTTTAACTTTGTTGAAAAACTTCTCGTTTCCTTGTTTGTTTGTTTCAGTCTCTCCAGTTCTGGGTGAACTGGAATGTGTGGAAAAACAAAGCTGTGACAGAAATATGCTTGACAGTGGTGCTGCCAATAGATGTCAGTCGAGAGCCAGAAGCGCAACTCACAGTAATTCTATTGTTATAATCCTGCCTGTCAGATGGTAATCAGTGTAGGCAAATGGGAGAGTCACCAATAAAAACGGCTCGAAACACGGCAGCCAATCAGCAGTTTCCTGTCTGATCATAACATTTGGGAGTGACTGAACATGAGTGTCTGCATCCAGACAGCACACCCACATGAGAAACGTCTTCTTACTGGAGTACAGTCCAATCAGAAAAAGTCTGGCTGCCACTGAGGTCACCTGTAACATGGTAAGATTCTCCTGAACAAAGCAGCTCAGATCTTCTTTCTGATCCTCACATGAATAATGCACCAGAAACCCGAGAAACCCGAGTCTGCTGTCCAACAGCTGCTCAGCCCGAGACAAAGATGCTTGTGCACCCTGCGGATGCACACTCAGTCACACCAAAACAGATCCCTGCCTGATCTCCGAGGATCTGCTGGTGGCTTCCTTCTCCATATCTACAATTCTATAGTTCATCTAGCAGATATCTGAGACATTCATCCCCGATGGGGAAGCTGCCATGCCAGGAGCCAGCCTGCTCACCAGTGTCTCGCCCAAGGACACTTGGAAAGGGTCTCTGCTGGAGCTGAGGATGGAACCAGCAACCTTTCCGTTGCTCAGCTGAGCTCACCCGCCTCACACACATTTAAACGCGCTCCACGTCGTGTCAACCAGCAGAGACGCCCGAGCCAAGTAACCTCAGCTTCATGTGAAGTGCCTGAGTAATAGTACTCCAGTTACGGCAGGGCGATATGGACAAAATCTTCTATGACCATATGGATAATTTCATATCACGATAACGATATATATCACATATATTAGTTTCTCTCCTGTGACCATAAATAAGGATGCACTCAGCCACATTTTTTTTACTTCTGATCTGACCCCGATACCTGAATTTGGATATCTCCCAATACCGATACTTTCCCGATACCAGAGCCAATACTCCAAGACGGTGTTAAATCACTCGTGCAATGTACACTATTAAAAAACAAAAAATACTTGTCATATTAATCTGAACAGCACAGATGCAAATCAAGTAGACACGACAATGTAGCAAAACTGTTTTCAAGTGTCAAATATGGAATAAAGTGTAAACTTCTCTTCTGCTAACCCGGTTTACTCTGCTTTCAAATGACTCCAGAAATGATTTCTGACGCCTGGCTAAAAACTTCTCATGCTCTTTTACGTGGTGCTTTTTCAAATGTTGGATAACATTGGTGGTATTGTACTGTAACAAAATGGGCTACGTTACCTGGTATTGATACCGGATCGGATCAGCCCCATCCCTAACCATAACCAATGTCTGCCAAAAGGCTGGAATGGTGCAAAGCAGCTGCGCATGCGCAACCCAATTTACGGCAGCTTTTACACACTGGCAATAGAAATGACAGAAGTTAATATCTATTGACAGACATTTTTATATCGTTATACGATATATATGTCATACCGCCCAGCCCTTACTCCAGTATATCAGCTTCATGTAAAGTGCCAGAGTAAAAGTACTCCAGTATTTCGGCTTCCTGTAAAGCATTTAATCTACCATTTGAGTCTATCAATAATCGCTAATTTATCACCTGCAGCATCCGCACATCAATGACTCCCTTGATCATCAGAGCCTCCATCTCCTACGAGCACAGCTCAAATCTCTCATGTCCAACAGTCCTTGAACACACTAGCAACCTGCCACAACGGCCTCTGTGGTAACTGATGGTGGACAGTGAAGGCGAGGAAGCGACTCCAGAGACGGCGTCCATCTAGCGGTAACGCCAGCAGGAAGCTACGCCGCAGCACCAGCATGTTCCTTTAAGAGTCTCGTTTGTTCCTGACTAATCTGATTACCCTCAGACTTGTTGTGGAATGTGACTAAAGAGAACATGGCTGTTCAAGTTTCCTGCTAGAGAAACCATCGGCCTTCAGACCCCGACACTAATTACAGGCACAACCTTTGAATTGTTCCCAGATGGCAGCGACTCCGTCCTGCGAGACACAAACCAAAAGCAAAGCGCCTCAGTGAAGAAGAAGGCGAGGAGGAAGGAGGAGTGGAAGAAGAGGACAAACAGAGGTGCCTACCTTAGTACCAGCTGTTAGATCGTGGTGGACACTGCTGTGAAGAGAAGACAGCTAGTTAGAAACAGGAGAACCAGCACCTGCAGAAACACAACACCTGTGGCACCATGTGGCGGTGGTGCCCAGGAAGCCCAGCAGAGACCCAGACGCCAGCAAGATATGTGCCACAGACCTGGACCACCAGCGAGATCTGGGCCAAAGTTGAGATACTGAGACCACAAGCAACACCAGAACCACAAGCCAACCTGCACCGTTGGCTGACAGACAAAATGATGAGCTATCACAGCTCATTAGCTGTGTTGCTAACATGCAGCTATTAAAACAGTGCAGCAGAAACACTGTTCTATCTCTGACACACACACGCACGCAAACACACACTTAACCCTAAGTCGGTGTCTGATTCAACTTCAACTGAAAGTCGGTTTCCAAGGTTTCCAAAATCGTTTCTCCGAGGCTACATTACAAACGTGTAAATTACGCATCGCGCACTTTTATTGAGAAACCACATTATTGATTATCTGATCGATTTATAGCTTGTTATTCTTCAGCGATCTGTTCCGAGTCACGTTAGTCGTTTTTCATTGTCTGCCTGCTCAGCTGCGATTCGCATTAACCAGACTTAGGAGTTCCCACGGACCCTGAACGCATTCTGGCCAGTGTAATAATCCTCAATGAAATCAGACTTGTCGTTGAACTATTCAGCTCAGCTGGCTGCCGCCTCAACATCAATATCAAGACTCGATATTACGGCGTTCAAGGAGCCGCAAAGCAAACGACAACCTCACCGCAAGAATCGATAATATCGATAGTGGCGGTCTTTAACGGAAACCGAGCTTTAAAATTATTGCACCAAATCGATGAGGATCGGTTCGTCGCAGGAAGACGGAGAACGAACCAAAACAGCAGCAGCTGAGCAGCAGGCACTTCCGGTCGATAAGGCATCCTCGATGTTTAGTCAAGTCCACAACAACTAAAATCCACTAAACACGGGACCCACGAGCCCTGCTGGTTCGGCTAGAATCGGAACTTTGGCTCGCATGGAGCCCGGAGCTTCGTTGGTTCTCGTCCTGAGGCACCAAACAAACCTAATTGATAACAACTACGACGCCACAGCTAACTGTTAGCTTAGCTCCCTGCTAACCTTGCTAGCTTAGCTTGCTGCTGCAGCAGCAAATAGCGCGTTAGCAGCAGCTAAGCTAACAACAACAACAACAGCAGCTCCGCTCTCAGGGAATCGCCGAACTTCCTGTCGGCACGCGCAGCTAAAACCCATCACCGCGGGTTCGGGTGCTGCTCGGGCTCGGCGGCGAACTCACCCGTCCATCGCACATCACGGAACTACGGGGCGACAGCGTCTAGCGGCAACGGCTCGTTATAAACCTACAAAATGGCGTCCGGCGGAGGAACTCCGTGATTGGACGGTTGGCAAAGCTTGGAGGCGTCGCACTCCGAAGGCAGCTGCTGATTGGCTGACTGGGCTGCGAGCACAGCAACAAACTCCTGCGGTTCCGCGTGCACGAGAAACCGAAGATGAAAGTGGACACGTGCTTGACCGCCGGGGGGCGGCGCCCCGACCACAATTTAAGAGCGGGGCACAGTAGCTAAGTAGATAAGTAGATATACTCGATTACTTCTGAGTTACATAATATACGTTTGTATTCTTTTCCACGTGCTATTCATAAATATTCAAGACGGCGCTGTAGAGACGGCAGCCTGTCCAGCCTGCTTGGATGTTCTACCAGAGCGTGATGGCCAGCGTCCTCTTTTATGCCGTGGTGTGCTGGGGTGGTAGCACATCTAAGAGGAACACCAACAGGCTGGACAAGCTGATCAGGCAAGCTGGCTCTGTGGTCGGCATGAACCTGGACCCCCTGGTGTCAGTTGCAGAGAGGCGATCACTGAAAAAACTTCTGGCTATAATGGACGATGCCCATCACCCTCTGCACACTTTCATCAGCGCACAGGAGAGCACCTTCAGTGACAGACTGCTGCTCCCCAGGTGCAAAACCAACAGGTTCAGAGACTCCTTTGTCCCGCAAGCCATCAAGCTGTACAACTCTGCACTCAGTGGGAGGGGGAGGGACCGCGGGAGGAGAGGGGAGCAGAGGGGATAGAGAACCTGCAGCTCTTTTGCATTAGCACTTTCCTTACTGCCACTTGTCCACTTTAATAACATGTCTACCTCGTGTGCATATTCTTTTACCTATTGTCTTTGATATTTTCTTATATTGCATTTCTTTATGCTTGTTCCTATTTATTCCCTTTCTTATAACTTGCACTTTTTTGCACTTT
>CAAKHG010051248.1:16879-27362 GCA_901007715.1 Dactylopterus volitans
AGTCCAGGTCAAACAAACAACATAAAAACCTGTCAAGGAGAGAAATCACTCGCTTCAAACGAGGCATTAGGATAAGATTTGTATAGCTTCTGGGAATGGGGGGGGGGGGGAAATCAAGTCCAGGTTTTTAGCAATCTCTAGAACGCAAAAAATAAACCCACCAGCTAACATAAATACATCAAGAGTTTCCAGATACAAAACACCTGACAGATTATTTTTGGCACTTCTTTTTAGTATCTCCCATCCCCTGGTACAAACACACCTCCCCCTCACTGCTCTACAGTATGTTGCATAAGAGCAGACATCCATTAATAACAGCCGCAAAGGCAGCGGAACGGTAATTGCTGCTGTGCGTCTGTGTAGCCGCTTCACACAGAGATAGCGCTTGGGGTTTTTAAACTTTAAATATTTGTGTCGAATACTTGATTTCATTTTCATTTTGCGTTTATGCTGCCCGGTGTCTCAGTGGCGACCAGCACCCACCTTTCTTCTCCCCCGTGAAGGGAACTATGTCCTCTCTGTCCTTGTGCTCAATGGCTTCCTTCTCCAGGTATTTGAGGAGGCCTTCCCTGTCGAACGTTCCTGTTGCTTTCTTGGCCGTCTGGTCCTTCTGACGCAAACCCGCTGGAAGAAGAGCATTCTGGGGAGGAGGGGGGGGTGGCAGAGGAGACACGAGACACATTATACCAGTCAGCCGAATAAGAATTCAGCACCCTCACCATAGGCTCACTGTCCTCAGTATGAGAGAAGGTTGTTACATCCTGTCTTAAGCAACGCATCACTTGTGCAAGACGGCATGTCGGCCCTGCAATTATTTGAATATTTCAGTATCGGGCGGCAGTCCTGCTGGTAGTCAGATGTTGGCTGAGCTTTACAATGTGCTCTCGGATCTAGTTTTTGGCACAGAATGCTGCAGACGCAACGCAGATCACACACACCGAGCCCCGATTCAGCTTCTTGCAACTGGCCGTCGCTTCGTTTGGGGAACTAATTTTGAGGTTATCTCATTACTTCTGAAGAACTTCCATGGCCTACTTACTTCACTTGAACCAACGGCTGAGGCAAAACTTTGCCAGTCTTTACTTAAAACCAAAGCAGACTGTGCGTTCGCTGTGAGGGTTCATAGCTTTCATATCTTGCTACTTCAGTCACTTTGCTGAAACCTCAAGACTGCATGCACAGAAACTTAAAATCAACTTGTCTTTAATTACCTAAATTATTATTTTCGTTAACACCATTAAAACACAATCAACTGCAGGAGGCCAAAAAGTTGAGGATGTCAATTGAGGATAATTCTGCCCTGTTTAAAAATAGCCCACTCAGAATTAAGCCACAAGACTGAAGATGGTGCATGGAAGCCTTGATTTAATTGTTTCCCAGTGTAGCCAACTTTTTGGTGCGTGATTTGTCTCACTCTGTTTAAAAGGAATTCTGAGGGGGGATTTTTTTTTCTTACTCGGCAAATACACAAACAAACACTTGGCAGCACGCTGACAAAGCTGCCGCAGCCAAGCCTTTCCCTTCAAAGCATTTTCACGACCAAAGAGGCCCGGAACTGGAGGTGTGGTCAAAAGTTACAATGGAAAATTCCTCCCATGGCTTTCAATCACTAATTGCCAATGCATTCAAGGATGTGTGACCGTGGCGTTTTCTTATGCATTTAACTCCTCTGAACGTTAACATTAAAGGTTATCATTTCCTCTGTTTCATCTTGGAAATGGCCGTTTCCCAACTTGCACCCCTGCCCCCCCTCCCAATGTCCTCCCCCGCTCAAGAGCCCTGGAGCGCCTCCAGCCCTCACGGAGCCCTGACCTCGGGGTCGATCTCCTCCAGAGCCGTCTCCAGCTGTTTGAGTTCCTCCGCGGACAGTTTGTTCAGGATTTCGTCCTCGTCTAGATCCTTGTACTTGTCCAGGTCCTTTTTGTATGACACCGCCATGATCGCCTGCTATGGCTCGCTCGACAACACTGCGCAGCACACCACAGCCACACCGCTGTTTCTCGGGCTCACTGCTCCAGACCAGAGGGGCCACCTGGAAAGGAACAAGGGCACAATCAAACAAACATCCAAATGAGGCAGGGAATGGCCGCGTCACTGGGCTGATTTAAGGAGTTGATCTCATCTCTGTGACACAGTAGTCAGTCAAAGCTGCCGGCTGCATATAATGCTGCAATGATGCAACACGCACAGCTGAAACAAAGGGAGAACTTTCTCAGCCAATCATCTGGCCACTCCCATGGTGATCGCAAACAAGTCCTCCTGCAAAGGCAGCTTTGTGCTGCATTGTGTCATCATCAGCTTCAAAGACAAGCAAAGGAAGCTCGTTCTAGTTACGCGATCGCTTTCTATCATTTATCTGTCATCCGGTCATAAAGTTTACTGTGACAGGGACACGCAGCACTGGGGGTCAAGCCTAAGTAGGTATGGAAGAATGCGACACTTTGGCTGAGATGTCATAATGCCAGCATGAGTGTGTGAGCATGGATCCTCCTGTCAAACTCAATGAGAGGCCTTCGGCTCCCTTTCCCACGCCACAGTCGGAACACAGTATGACCTCATGATTTTCCAGATTCCCTGCAGGACTCCACAGATGGTCTCAGTCTGAATCACTCACACACACTTACTGTGTAGACATTTAAACCTAAACTTGCACTTTCTTAGAAGCTCTTGCTCAGCTTGTGGACAGAAAAAGCAGGGTTGTCCTGAGTTTCTGGAGAGCTTAGGTGTGGTGGCGAGTAGTAATCCCTCATGTTTTCATGAACAATCGAGCCGAGCGCCAGGAAAAAATCCTCAGTGGGTGTAGCCGTTGGCCAGCTGACCAAGCTACTGTACTGAGTCGGCCCATCTCAGTGTTTCTACTAGGCATGGTCCTGAGTAACTGAAGATCGATAACTGATCGTAACATATTTTTTTCGATCATGTGGAAGCGCACTGATCCGACATTCATATCAATGAAGTCGTGGCGTGTAGTGAGTGTCGACAGGCGATGCAGAGAATTTCACTACATGGGAGCAACAAAACGGAGGCACGGCCATTGTAGGGGACAGAGAGACTTCAATACTCGACTAAAGTCAACAATAAGCAACTTGGGGCCCCTTCAGAGTGGTTGGTTTCAGCTGCTGGACTGATGGGTCACCAGGTGGCGATGGCGTCTCACCTCAGCACGCTGACGTCTCCCTCAACAACAAACTGGAGTTGCTTCAGTCCTCATTCATACCTCAATTGACATTCACCATTTTTATGTGAGTCACTCTCGCCACTTGCCTTTAGGATTCAAGACACATTTTGGGAAGAGAGAAAAACATGTCTGCCCTGAGCAATATATATTTTTGATTAACGTATCATTTGATATCATTGATGATTTCTTCATTTGAAAATGGTGTCTGAAAGGGGCACGGTAGCACATTAGCGTTGTCTTGGTGATTTGTGAGGTTTCCCTCACTATTTTCTGCCATTTTGATATAACAAATAGGAAACAATCTATAACAGACTCTTTTTCCAATGATCAATCAAGAAAATTTCCTCACTGGGACCCTCAAACAGAACACAAAAGGCTTCATTTATTAAAACCTCTCTCTCCAGAGTCGAGAGCTCCAAGCGTAGAATGTGTAAAGATCATTTAGCTTAGTCGCTACACAAAAATACTTAGGTATTATTATCTTAGGGAAACATTGTTTTGGCATGTGAGTCACATTGTTGTGTGTTAATGGAAATAGATAATATGCGTAAGTGCACTTTAAGTTTGAAGGTTTGGGCTTAAGAACCTTGGTGCAGAAGCTGCTAAATATAAATGCTCAACTAGACCGCATAGGATATCCTTTCATTCCTAATGATTCAGTGTTGCAATCCAGCACCACTTCTTGACAGCAGGAAAAAAAAGAAAAACTCAACTCTGCGGTTTCTCCAAGGATTCTTCAAACTTTTAAGACCGTTCCTCCGGAGCCGCCTGAGCCATTTCTCCAGTTTCGAGGAGTTCCCTGAAGAGTGTGACAGCAAGCCTCGCTCATTCTTTTCAGCTCCCCGTCTCCACAATTCAAGCTCAGTTCCGGACTAATTTCTTTCCTCACCGTCTCCATTTGACCACAACAAGATTGAATCTGAAATGATTATGAGAGGCATGGCAGGGGCCGCTCACAAGCCGGAGTGTCATCAGTTTAACTTGGGCCTAAATGTCAACACTGATGGCTTCAATTAAAGCCCATGAGTATGAGTATGATGGTCTACAATAAGGGTACTAGTATCACCCTCAGGTTCTGCCGAATGGAGATTTAATCAGATACCGTAGAACAGTCATAGGAATGATGATGACTGCTAGCGACTGAAAAGAAGGCGGTGCAACAACACGAGCGAACATCAACATCTGGCCCAAATGAAAATGAGACAAAACTCTAAACTTAACATAATATCCTTTTCATCCAAATCGTATGAACGTTGTTCGGCGGTGGACGGCAGTCTGTAGCGCTGCGCTCAGGGTGATCTGACTCCGGTGACATCACTACAGGTCTGCGCTCACATGTGTTCCAGAGAGGGATAATTTTGTTCATCTTTTATAAACCAACAGACACTGAAGGCTTTGGCGTAATTAGGGCTACGCTCGCCACCCGACAGCTTTCTCACTCTGGAAATGTGTTTCTGATGGAAGACTAACTCTGATGTTCTCCACTAAGAGTCTCTGATCTGGGCCCAACTCTCCTCTCAGCTGCTCGCCAGCATGAGCGTAACGCAAATGTAGCTGGCATCATGTCAGGACACAGTAGTGATTTATGATTGTTAAATTGCCCATACGCGTTCTAAGATGCCCAGAAGGCAATGGTGTTGACATTTCTGGCCAGGATTTGGGAGAAAATACTGCACAGAGGCCACCCTGGGATAAACACAAGTCACGCAAGGGCACACACACACACACACATATGTGTAATGCTCTTATGAGAAGATCAGCCGAAAATAACATAATTTGCCATATTATCCCATTTGCTCAAAAACACTTTCCACTTCATGGGGAAATAATTCAACACAAAGAAAAAAAAAAAATAGCACCGCTTCTTATAACAATGCTTTTGAGACATGAGAGTAATGGAGCACGCGGACAGGGATAATGGGTGGGATCAGGCCGGGGTGAAGACGCTGCGAGGATCCATTAGTGCGGTCTGATAGATGCCTTTCTCCTACTCTCCTCTGCTAATCCTTGAAAACAACAGATGGCTCGGCGCCAGTAATGCCACAAACCCGTCTGCACCCTTCACTCACCTTGGACCTTCCGACACTGACCTATGCACCTGCATCGCTGCTCAGTCACTACCGCAATTTTGCTCCACCTGGCGGGCTCGTGTTGTTTTTCCCCTCCAGACCGAAAGCCAGGGCGATTTTAACAGGGCGCCAAGGTGTGTGATCACATTTACAAAGCTGAACCAAGAGTTACATTTGGAAAAAAATGAATCTGTGTTAATATAAAAGAGCAAAACCGTGTCAGGAGATAACGCCTACTGCTCCAGTTAGAAGAATATGTTTCTTATCTCGTCCTGAAAACACAAAGCGTGTTTACTTTCCTCGGCAGTACACGCATCTTTCGTCTTTTACAAATCAACTGATAAAGAACAAGGAGAAGGAATGTGAAGGCTACCTTCAGCGAAGTTTACCGGTGTCTTCTAACGGGCATGTCGGAGCGCGTTTCAGATGTCTGGTGATGCCTCCTGTTCTCTCAAAGAAGTACACTAACTGACAAATTGCAAGTTTTTCCGGGCCCAAATAACGACGCGGTACAATATCAAGCGTCGACTGTGATATCACTGACAATTACATAATCCCCGGCAGCCGATGATCCATTACACCCGATATTTACCTCCTCCGAGATACGTCCCTCGGATCGAAAGCCAGGTTGCCTGTGCTATGTTAAGATCTCTGGGGCTGAAACTGGAGGAATACGAATTTGCAGCTCAGAGACGAGCAGGAAGCGCAGACTGGTTATTACGTTATTATTATAGTACATCGCCCCACCAACACGCAAAAAGACTATAGTTAGAGTGACCCAGCCATGCCACCCAAGGGACGAGAGCGTGCACCTACTCTCCTCTACTTTATTCTCTACGCTTTCTACCCTGTTTCTCGACAGTCCTCGTTTTTTCCTGCTCCGGTCTGCGGCTGCACAAGTGTCACAGAGAGAAAGAAACCAGATAGATGGAGAATCAGAGCTGCTTTTAGGGAGAGAAACAACAGTCAAACTCGCAAAGACCTGGCAAAGGTCAGGCAGGAAGTGGGCTGCTTCTCATGCAAACACACAGCACCATGCACTCCCCTGTTCAGGGTTGCGCGCGCACACACACACACACACACACACACACACACACACCTTGTTATTATATAATGAGAGCAGATGTCAAGGAGTAGCGCTTTTCACCTTGGCGGGGACGCGCAATTGGCCAGCAGACGACTGACGCCAGCCCAAGGGAGGCTGCCACCATGTCACGCCTCCACGAAGCGGCGCTCGAGGGGGTCGCCCCTCGCTCGCATCACTTCCCACTGTTTACAGGATACACAAATCATATCTGCAGAGCCGGTTTATCAGCAAAGCAGCGGAGCAGGTGCGGGGGCAGAGTCGTGGAAAAGCCTCCTCAGCGGGCACCAACACATTCCAGAGCCACTGCAATACCTGATGCACAACTTAAATAGGCGGCCCGCCTGTGAAGCTCGAGGAGAAATAACACTTCCCCGTACAGGCGTCCTCCTTAAGAAGTGGACCACACCCTTCATTCACACACACACACATAGGACCTTACAGTGGCGCTTGAGCAGTGTGTGTGTGTGTTTGTACTCATGACACAGGTATACACAGGCCCTGAATCGAACTGACGAGCAGCACTGCTCAACACACAGCTCGCCCCGGCTGCCGTGCGTCGCCCCGGCTGCAGCGGCGCGTCCCGGAAAATGCCGCAGCTTTTGTCTTTGCCAAACACGGACGCAACTAATGCGCCCGTCCGCGGTACACGTTGTCCCACCGAGATTAAAACCAACACGGCGTAGCATCGTGACACTCACTATCTAGACCCGACTCGTAAATGAAGTGCTAGCTAAAACGACACGGGTGTTATAGGCGGCACACAAGTTGTGTGTGTGTGTTTTTTTCAATGGTAACTCGCCCGCTCCGACCGAAATGCCTTCATCCATCTCCCGCGGCTACAGCGGCGGCATTAGCTAACTCGCTATTGACATGGTGGCGGCGATCGCGGCGGCCACAAACGTCTCGAAATGCGACCGTCATCCTCCCGCGGATGGTTCGGCCGTTGGCGGGACCACGGTTGGCGAGACGCCGGCGGGTCTGCGGGACACACGCCTTGAGAACTTCGCCCCGTTTGACGGATGCGGTAGCAGCTAGCGCGCTAACCTTTGCCACTGCCTGCTAGCCGCTGGCTTTAAACCACCCAGCTAGGCAGCACATAGTAAGTGAGCGACGCTGCGGGGGCGGCCATTTCTGCGTTTTAAAACAACATGACTGTCTCCTTACCTGAGAGTACGAGGAGCCGGGCTACGGTACCGCCGAATAACTGCCCAGTGGACGCTTCGCCTTCAGCGGCTGAGTTCTCGCCTCATTCAGACACACACACACACACACATACACACACACACTCCTCTCACATCAGGCCTGCCCAAGGGCGGCGAAACGGGAAGACAGAGCGCAGTATGTCTCACTGACGTCTGATTGAACCAATAGACAATCAGTCTGCCCAAGGTGAACCAATAGGCGAAGTGAGCCCGCCTCTTTTAAGAAGAAGAACCAATCAAAATGCACTTAGGACAGGCGAATGAATTAGAGTTAAAATATAATTATGAAATCATCTGCTGGTAACTAACGTCAGCACATTCTGTCTGTAATGTGTGTTGTTTTGTTTTAAACATTTCTTTTAAACCACCACTGACGAAACAATACAAATAATAATTTATCAGTGTTTGTGCGAGTTCAAGTCTGAATGATAGTCCATTATTAACTACACTATGATACATGCATGTGCGTGTCAGCATTGATGAGCAAAGCTCTTTTATGACCAAAGCCTCAAAAGAAGCTTTTAGGTTTTTCTCTCCTTGCTCAGTTCCGACAAAGTTGATGATGGGAATTCAAAGCACACTTGCAAGATCATAAGTCCTATGTTTGTCTCAGAGGCCTTTATGGAGTGCAAAATTTAGTGCTAGATCTAGAAACAAATTCAAGCACGTAAGTACAACACAAAGAATACTCTAAAATATCTATATACCTATACTCTTGCATAGAGTATCTGTACTGAAGGTAATTTCCCTCTGGCAAACAATTAAGTATTCTGATTCTGATTTGGAATAGCAGAGGGATTGAGATGACTCAAATTTATTCTATTTTTTCCATTTAAAGATTTTTTTTTTTGTAGTTATTTCATTAAAGTAGGTTTAAAAAGCATTTTTGACTTGACATATACAGTATTTGTCTGTAGACAGAAGCAGCATTTGCTGGATTATAATGCAAAGAAACAGAATGTAAGCGACTGGATTGTTTCTGGCAAGGTGTAAAAAGCACTGGACATCCAGGTACCCCCGACTACAGATAGCATGTAAACACCCAGCAGATACGAGGCAAATATCAGATTGCGCTACAAACTCACTCAGGGCTGCTAAACCAAAATTAAACCAATACCTCTATTTTGATGTCATCTGTCTCCCACACAACCCACAAATGTTTATTGTGTCCACTTAAAACCTCACTTTACGCTTGATTGTGCAGTTCAACGCCAGCTTGTCTTCTTTTCACTGCACTGTGTTGCACAATTGTGAAGATAGGATTTCACATGCCCTCTCAGGTCCATGCAATAGCGGCACTGAAACATGACGCTTATGTCAGAGAGAAACTCTGGGGGCCGACTTGGCTGCTGACACATACATCCGTATCATACTGTCGCATTAGATGGATAATCAGCTTAAGTGGTTGCAGTGAAACGAAGACTATCACTTTCACTCTCTGTCAGGCTGGTCTTGTGTTGGAGGAGATGGATGATTCTGAGGGGGCAAAACACACATTTGTATCTTAGCCCATCACGTTGAAATATAAGAAGTGAAGTCCAGCAGTTGCAGAGTTTGCAGCAGGATAACTCAAATATATTGTTGGCATGCAATCTATAAATATTTCAACTGTAAAAAAAAAGAAGTCTAATATTTAAGAATGACTTGAAACGGTTTGGTTGTGACCATACACTCGAGAGTTGTAACCAATGCCTCTGTTGTTGTTGTTGTTGCTTTTAACCTTGCTTTATACCTCCCTCTAGTGGCGAGCGTGGCTCACCACAGCAGCGCTTTCCCTCACAATAACACCGGAAATGAAACCAAGAGGTCTCGCTATTACTTCCGGTGGGTCACGTTTTAGTTGAGTTTGGAAGAAATGGCGGACATGGACGAATTGTTCGGGAGTGATGGGGACAGCGACAATGACCAGCAAGGTACGCTTATATTTCTCCTAGCTCGCGATCGCGTGTGTTTATTAAATTGGTCCACGGGGGATGTCATCTGCAAAGGATCCAGGAATTAGCCGTTAGCCGAGCTGTTGATAATATAACATTACGTTGCAATGCTACGTTTCGTGTACAACAGATCGTTCCCATCGACACATGGCCGTTTTCTAAATGCTTAATTTGTTAGACGTTAGTTTTTTTTATGCCATGGTGTCCCATTTATTAATGCCTAGTTCGGTGTCAGCGCTAGTTGTAGCTAGCTTGTTAGCCTGCTAGCTACAACTGCATGTTTATGATATCGGCTGGAACTCTTTGGCTGGTTTAACTGACCAATCAGCTGCTTGCGGGTTTGTTGCGTCCTCAATGCAGCGTAATTCTTCTCACCGGCAAACTTAACATCAGTGTACAGGGCGGGAGTTAATAAGTTGGTCCATCATTGCACAACTGTTTATCACTGCACTCCACACGAGGAAAACATGATTTGATTTTTTTTTTAGTAGTAGTAGTAGTAGTCATCGTATTTTATTGGTGATGTGGAGTCAGTAGTTTCAATCTGGACACATGGCATTCAGGCACTAGTGCCAATGTAAGATAGTGAGAATAGAACGGTGAGTTTTGCCACTTTACACTTTACAGTAAAAGATAAATGAACCCTTTTTCTGGCATATCAGTTCAAATTAACATAATAAGCTATGGCACCCATAGAAAAGTAGTGACAGCAGCATAAGCAATAAGTTAACATTTTTCATAATTGGTGCGCTGGTTAGCACTGTTGCCTCATAGCAAGAAGGTTGCAGGTTCAGTTCTCGGTCTGGGATCTTTCTATGTGTCCTTCATGTGGCCCTGCGATGAGCTGGCGACCCGTCCAGGGTGTACCCCGCCGTTCTCCCCTTGTCAGCTGGGATCGCTTCCAGCTTGACCGCGACCCGTAAGCGGAAGACGATGAGATCAGTATTCACCACCTCTTCATCGCATTGTCGGTGTCAACAAGACCGTAACGCTGATGAAACATTTATGTTTGC
>CAAKHG010051249.1:0-17434 GCA_901007715.1 Dactylopterus volitans
CCTCTCTCGGCCGGACCGTCAAAGTCTGGTGTCCCACGTGGAAGGAGGCGGAGCAAAGGACGCTCGAGTCGAGTCAAGTGCCGAATCAAATCAAAGCCATAGTTATCCCATGACGCTTTCCAAGTGGGGCAGGTCCAGACCCAGATCCAGCAGTTCCCCCATGAGCACTTGGCAACGGCGGCAAGGAAAAAAACTCCCCTTTATCGGGCAGAAACCTCAAGCAGAGCCTGCGTGCACAGCAGCATCAACTACGGTAACGCAATAATAATGGTGATCACAGCGGTGGAGGTCCGCCAGGGCCATGAGGGTCCCCGTCTCTGCAAGACAAGAAAACAAGTCCAGGGAAGAAGTTAAGGGTGAGCGAATGGACGAGGAAGAGGACGGGAAAAGGAGAGAGAGAGGAAGAGAGGGGCCAAGTGCATCATGGTCCCCCGGCAGCTCGGCCACCTGAGCCAGCCAGGATTCTACGTTTAGAGATCCTAGGAACCACAGGTAGGCCTCATCCTGGGAGCTCAGCGTTCTGGTCAGGTAAAAAGGTTCCATGAACTCCTTCAGATGTGACGGTGCCAGACCACTGAGGGCTTCATGGGTCCGGAGAAGGATTTTGAGTTCTAGGACAGCTGTTTCTTAGCGCATCTGCGTGGAGCCAAGCAAACTTCCAGAGATGCTGCTGTCCAGCGCCTGGCAGGCTGACGCATCCGGAATCGCCGGCGTCGGGAAGCGTGTGAGCCGCCCATCGGTCGTTCTTTCCCCCTGCGGCTTCAGCTTGACCCGACAGACCGCTACGTCCTGACCAATCAGGTCCAACCACATCCACCAGTCCAGGTCTCGCAGCAAGTCCACAAGTAAGTAAGTGAATAGACAGACACTCCGAACGCGTACCTCAATGGCAGGGAAATATGATCGTGTTTTTTTTAAACATTCAAAAATGTTGGTGACTTTTAACCAAAACATGGAAATTGACTGGAATATCCAGATTTTACTTATAACTCAATAAAATAAAATAAAAAAACAACAACCTGATTCCATATCCTATTTTTGTACACAATCCAAATAATGTACATAAAAAACTATCCCAGTTTTCTATACATCCAAAATAATAATATAAAATAAGCAACTATTCCAATTGTATACACATACCTCTATTGATATAAAAATAAACAACAGCCCTATTTTTTTATACAGCCCAAAGAATATATATATATAAAAAAACAACTTCCCCAGTTTCTTACACGCCCCCTCCTCCATAGACATTATCAGAAGTGCTGATTTGTACTTCTAAGTGATTTAACTTTGTTTAAGTTCCGGGCCCTGAACCATCCCACGTATCCACCCTACAGACCGATATGAACACGCTTTTCATTATTACACTGAACACTAAGTTGTTTTTTGTTTGTTTTTTTAATTTTGCTCCCCTCCCAGGTAATAACCAGCCAGAAACATTTGTTACATAATAAGGTTGTAAGAGATCGGCTCATCTGGAGCCTCATCGGCCTTTTACAGAGGAGGAAAAAGAGGAAAAAACCCCCCAAAAAATTAGAAATATTTCCAAATAATACAAACTTACAGTATATTTTTTGCCAGCTTGTCCTTTTAAGTTCACCTGCTGCTACTCAAACTCCGGCGCCCCCGGCTCATCTATCTTGATCCGCCAGGCGACACAAAGGACAGCCCAGTGCAAACCAGTGCGTTTAAAATATGACTTCCAGCGCCGCCGGATCTAATAAGGCCCGTTTCACCCATCATTGCCCGGCGCATGAAGGCCAGCTCTCAATGTGACCTGTGGAGTCGAGCCGGAGGGAGAGGGGCTCTCCATTGTGAGGCTGCGGCGGGTTCACGCCGCCGGCATACATCAGCGGATTAAGCTGCATGATGCAGCCTATTGAGAGACGCGTCTCCTCCTCCACCTCCACCTCCTTCTCTTTCTTCCTCCATCTCACATGCATCAAATGTATAAGTATAAATCGTCGGCGTTTCTCGCCGAGGCTCCCGAAGCGAGCCGGAAAGGGCTAATGAGACGAATGAGAGCAGCGCGGGTTCCCCTTCGCAGGACCCTTCCCTCTGTCTGCCCTCTCGGGTGAAACCGGCGCGATTCAGCTTAATTGGGTTAATTAGCTGATTCCATTTGTTCAGTGATACCGCAATTAATATTTAGCTAGTTACAATGATGAAACAGTCCATTCAGGAACGTTAATTAAGGCGCGGAAATACTGAACCATGATGTAGGTTTGAGCGAGTCCGCGCCGAGAAAATTGACGACGGTGCGGGTTTCACTTTACTTTCATGAGCTGGCCTGATGGAGGCGACGTGCCACCTTCTCACGCCGTCTCTCGGAGTTGCGGTTGGAAAGCCGCTTTTTTACTGTCAAAGATTTAAAATAAAAAACAACAAAAAAAGGCAGGTTTAAATCAGAAGTCTTGATAGTTTGGGGCTGAAAGAAATTGTGAAGTTAAACATGATGAATGTTTGCAAGAGCGTGAACGACACTGGAAATATTCAGTCCTTCAGTCCTTTGTGTCGTTATTGCAATATTAATCATATATTAAATCATCACAGATGTTTCTGTGGTCGCCGGCGGCGTGATGCTGCATCGGTGCTGTTTTATTCAGCCTGAAGTTCTTCACTCACTGGGGGCACGAGGAAGAACCGAATCTGTGATATTATGCCACATCAGCTACAATAAAGATGTGGATTCATCATCATCCACAGATGGTCATCTCGTCATCATCAGCAGAGGAGAATATCTTTGGTTCATCCCACGTCCGACATGACCTGATCGTGGTGAAATGGAGGGAGATGTTCCGGTGTCTCACACAGGAGCTGAAGATCTACCCCGGAAGCTCCTGCACCTGTTTTAGAAGGAGGCAGTTTTTAGGTTCCCCTGAGGTTGGCCGGGCTGCATCCGAGTGGGGCAGAGGACCAACATCCGGGCCTCCTGAGCCACAGCAGCGCCTGACAGTCCGTTTGAGATGCTTCTTGTAAAGTTTTGTGGATGAAGATCCATTTATGTCTGTTCCATGCAGTGCGATTCGCTTTGACCCTGGACGAGAGCACCTCCCGACGTGTGGAGACCTTCATGCTGAGGGTTCATGGCCGCCGCTGTTCACTGGTGCTCTCAGTGTTTGACTGCGCTGGGCTTCATCCCCTATAGCCTGATCAGCTAATGAGGACCCCGGTGGAGCTTTGAAGATGAAGACCAGGATGCCTGAGAGGTCTGGAGTCTGAAGGTCCCCGCTTCAGTCCTGGGGCTTCTCCAGGGTTCAAGGCCTCATCGGGCACCTAAACTGTAGAGACTAACGCCGGGCTCCATGGCGGTGCCCTTTGACTTGGGCCCGCTAGACTGGAAGATGTGAATAGTAGAGAATGTGGGAGAAGGCAGGAATAGGAATCTCATCTCATCTCCGTTCATCTCATCGTCTTCCGCTTATTCCGGTTCCGGGTGGCGGTCGTGCTGGAGCCGATCCCAGCTGACAAGGGGTGAGCGGCGGGGTACAAACACCTTGGACCAGTGTACAGCTCATGGCAGGACCACATGGAGGACAGACGACCACTCACACTCACACACACCTACGGGCAATTTAGAGCCAGTTAACCTCAGCATGCTTTTGGAAGGTGGGAGGAAGCCGGAGTACCCGGAGAGAACCCACGCAGACACGGGGAGGAAGCCGGAGTACCCGGAGAGAACCCACGCAGACACGGGGAGGAAGCCGGAGTACCCGGAGAGAACCCACGCAGACACGGGGAGGAAGCCGGAGTACCAGAGAGAACCCACGCAGACACGGGGAGGAAGCCGGAGTACCCGGAGAGAACCCACGCAGACACGGGGAGGAAGCCGGAGTACCCGGAGAGAACCCACGCAGACACGGGGAGGAAGCCGGAGTACCAGGTTGTAGACAAAGTTGTCTTGCCTGTTTGGATGGAGCAACTCCATCTTGGTCAGCTAACTAGAGCTGGTAGCTAGCTAGTTCTCGAGCCATAAGCTTCATGAGAGGGGAATCACGATTGCTTTATGGAGATGTGGGCGAAGTCGTCACACAGACGACAACTCACCACCACCGCCGCCGCCGCCGCCGCCGCCGCCACGTTTCTGTCCGTGATTTCCCAGAACAGACAGACGATCTTTGATTGACACTGTAAGCCAGTGTTTCCCAGTCGTGGCCCCCCGATCCTGGTTCTCGTCTTGGTCCAGGAGGGAGGGCTGCAAGCATACACATATATGTAGACGCCACATCGAACGCTGAGCCGTCATATTGGATGTGGCGAGCATCGGCGCGCAGATGCCTCATTCATGCGTTTCATGGAACTGAACAAACCGCTTTAACTCTCAGACCAAAGCCGGGGGGATTACCCATCACACATAAGACTCAGCAATGAGCTCTGATATCATTTGGCACACAGACTGCATGATAACCTCATTATAATCTCGTTTTGAGATCATAATTTGCAGACGTTGTGGAAAATACTACGTATCCCCACACACAATTCATTCAATCATTTCATTCATTTATTTCAGTTCCTTTTGCTCACGGCCGGATATATTTAAATCAAAACATACACAGGAAATAATTTAACAGCTCGGTTTACGCATCCATAGTTCCTCTAACAGGTGGAAGAACAATCTTGCATTATTACCTACCTCTAATTCAGAACATAAACAATGAATTAGTGATGGTGTGCATAGCCCATGTGTACAGTTTGTTTATAGTTGTTTATGTGGCCAGATAAATGACCCTCGATAAAAATGAGACTTTTTGTGAAGGGTGGTGGAGTGTTTTAATCCACTCTATACACACATGCTCACACACACAGTACGTATTGGGTTTTTTTGGCACTACCTTGCTGTGATGTAACGTGAATTACCCCTGTGTGGGATTAATAAAGTTCTAATTTTGGCCATCTAAGAAGATTAAATACATAACTGTTTCCCAAGTATATTAGTGCATGTATGAATGAATAAACGAGCGGCGTTAACGTAAATTTCTCTGTAGAAATGCGCTTTATGAAATAAAGTCCATTTACTTGTATTAGTTTAGAGTGCAGCCGTGCCACATCCAATATGGCGGGCGTGCTGGTGTATTGCAGCAGCGGGCAAACCCACTCCACGCGGCTTCTACGTATATATGTCTTTGGACACAAGAACCAGGACTGGGAAACATTTCTGCAGGGTATACATGGGCAAAACATGGCCCAAGGGCCAGGTCCAGCCCCGACCCGCAACATCCTCAACGAAGACAACAAATAAAAGGAACTGATCTCACAACGAATGACTCGTCTGATTCTGTTAACATTTTGTTTTTTTGAAAGAAGGACCGAGGCCTCGTCCTCCAAAACCTGACATGTAGCTCAACATCAGTCACGTGTTCATGTTTCTGTTCAACTGTCCAATATGTGGCGCTTCATTGACCTCATCGGTTGTCCTCCTATTATGTCCTGGAGAGTTAGAATTGCTTACTTTTACTCACCTAAGAGTGTAATTGAATAAAAAAAAAAAAAGCTACTTATTTTACCCCTCAGTAAATAATAATCTCTCCACTTTATCATGGCGGAGAGATTTGGGTGTTAATAATCCCAGGAGCTGTGTTGTCAGGGCAGCAGGGTCTCCCATGACAAACTGGTCTTGGGTGAAGGGTCAGATAAAGAATGGTCCATAAAGATCAAAGACCAGTGTGCCCTGCCCGGTTACCGGGGCCCCACCCTGGAGCCAGGCCTGGGGCAGGGGCCTGCTGGCGAGCACCAGGTGGGTAGGGCTTCGCCCATGAGGTCTGGTCAGGCCCGGTCAGGTCCGGCCCGAGGCAGAGGCATGGGTCCGTCCTCCAGCAGGCCCACCACCTGCAGGAGGAACCATATGGGTCTGGTGCAATGTAGATCGGAGTTCAGGCCACTGCTGCCCCTGAGACCCGGACCCGGATAAGCAGACGAGGATGAGACTAGAAACTGCTCATTTTACTTTTGACTGTCAAGAGCAGTGTGCCAGGTACCCTAAAATTGATCTTTTAGTACCATCCACAACTTTTGGCGACTGAAACACAAAAAAATGTGTAATCAGAATCAGAAATACTTTATTAATCCTGGAGGGAACTGCATGATCACAGTTGCACCATGCCAGTATAAAATATAAAGTTACAAGGTAGGAGGTACCAAGACGTATCAAAAAACATTACAATATGTTAAACTGAACTGGACTGCTCAGTGGAAATGGGGCTAAGCTACCATCCTAAGAAGATCTGACACGTGACCTGTATGAGCAGGCCAGGGCTGAAGGTGGAGTTTTACTATGAGCAGTACCAAGGTATACCGAGTCTTACTAATTCATATCGAGTCGTCCAGGGCATACCTTGTCCTACCAAGTCATAACGAGGCATACCGAGTCCTGCAGAGTCGTAACAAGGCATACCGCGTCACACCAAGCTGTACTGACGTGCGTTGAGGTGTACAGATGCATACTGAGTCATACCGTGGTGTACTGAGTTGTATCGAGTCATAGTGAGGTGTACGCAGGTATACTGAGTCATACCGTGGTGTACTGAGTTGTACCAAGTCATACTGAGGTGTACGTAGTTGTAGCCAGTTCTACCCATTCATACCGAAGAACTCAGGTGTACCAAGGTGCACCAAGTGGTACCTCCCTGTGACTCTGGGGCTTTGAAATAGAGGAGGCGATGCATATCTTAAATAAATGACAGTTTGGCACTCACATGTTTATCTGGACAGTGACGGAAAGTAGAGATAAAGATGTTGAGACTCAGCAGAGGCACAAAGTTTAGAACATCACATCAGCTGGAGCAAATATAAAGGAGAAGCCAAACCAGCCCATCAATAATCCCATTTAATAGTCACTCTGAGTGCGGGAGCTGTCAGCCTGCATTTCTGCTGGTGTATGTGGGTGGTTGTTTTTTCCTTGTGGGCCACAAGCCAAAGAGAACCGCTGTCCCATCACACGCAGACACCTTCAGAAGCTCCAGCAGCACAGACCGGACCCCACCCACACACGCACTGTAGAATAAACTGTTATAAGGCCATAAGGTTTATACATGTGGAAAGGTGTCAGATAAACAAACAGATCATGGCTGAGCAGGTGAGATCCTGATATTTCCTGAATGCAGAATCAAACCGAGAAAACCAGTCGGACTGCAGCAAATAGCCCGACGCTTGCCGGAGTTGTTTACGGAAGCAGCCGGTAGGCGACAAGAGCAACAACCAGCGGGTTGTTGTGGCAGCAGGTCACACGTGTCTCGCAGGTGAGCTTGGAGTTTGCCGCAGCCTGCAGCAGATGGCGGATGGCGAATCAGCATCAACCTCTTTCTGCATTCCAAGATTCCCATCTTGTTTTTCCACATACTTTTTTTGTCATAATTGTGTTCACTGTGTATGAATTTAACACATGACCTCCTCTATCATCCAATCAGCAGGCCAGCAATGAGAAATGTGTGTGCAGACTAGGATAAAAACACGGATGATAACTCAGAATACTGACAGCATATGATCTCAAACACGACAGATCTGGGCCAAATGACCTCCTCACCATGGAGACCTGGAAAGAGGACAAGCAGGAAGTACAACTCATTTCCACAGAGGACAAAGGAGAACATCTTCCTCTTCCTCTCTGTCTGTAGCATACATTGAACTGAATGATTATATGTTAGTGGTTTTAATTAAGATGAGTCATGCCTCCTGTCTAGCGCATCCAAAGGCCACAATTAAAGCACTGCGATTGGTGTCAGGGCATTTGCTAAATGTTGTAGCTGCAGTTTCCAACTTTCTTCATCTTCTAACTCTCATTAATCACAGACTTCCACCCGAAGTGATGTTGTTAAAATAGAGACTCTTCTATCTACTCAGATACATGTAGATCCGGGCCACTTCTGGCTATGATCCAGCACTGGCGACCTTCCTGTGGCCCAGACAAAATGGATGCCAGTCTAAAGTGGCCACGTAGAAAACCGCAAATACGGCCCAAATATTCCAATTTAAACATGGTCCACTTCCAGCCAAGATGCAGTACAGTCCAGATGGGCTAATCCACGTGTAAACCCAAAAGGGTGATGTACTGCTTTTTCTTGGCTGACATGTGCCTCTGCCATGACCTATTTACGGATCGAGTTCTGGCAAAGAGGAGCAGACAGCCATCATTCCACTCGATATGCGGGCCAGATGATAATGACTGGCAAAACCCGGATCTGGGTCACAGCAGTTTTGCAATTGGAGCAAAGATATTTAGGTGACAAAATGCTTGATGTTTACTTGTTGAATTCTCGGCCCAGTGACGGCCCTTGTCTGCTTTGAATTCACCAAAAACTCCTCCTAGTACTACATGTTGATGGTCAGCCTTCAGTTATTGTGATTTTTGTGTGGCCCCCCCTTTTGAGGATGGGAACCACCACCCCACTCCAAAGGCACTACCCCTGATGTCCATGCAATGTTGCAAAGGTGTGTCTGGCAGTACACGTCTCTGCAACCCTTCACCCAAGACCAGTCCTACAACATGCAGGGCTTTAAGGAGCTAAGGGGAGATTTCGTCCACCCCTGGGGCGCTAGTGCTGTGGACTTCCTAAACCGTGTCAGCAAGCTCAGCCCCAGTGATGGGAGAGTCCACTCCTGAATCTCCTGACTTTGTCCCCTCCACAGAGTACATGTCGGTGGGATTGAGGAGATCCCCGGAGTATTCCATCCACCGCCCAAGGTCATCTCTGGTTGAGGTCAACAGCCCCCCCATCACAAACTGTAAACGGTGTGAGCAGGGTGCTGGGGTGCCACTTCTCCCTCCTGAGTCGCCGGAAGGTTTGCCAGAACCTCTTTGGGGCCACATGAAAGTTCATGAATGGGAACTCGTATCTCTGCTCTACTTAAACATTTCCAGATTTATTTGAACAGGATCCTAAAAATATGACTGTAATACACAGTAAAGCTGTTGTTCTGTATGAATTACATTTTTCAAATAAATGAACGTGTCTATGTGGATGCATGAGAACACAAAACGCGACGGTCAATTAAGAAAGATACCACGAGCATGAACGCACCACCCGTGATGCGGAGGACGGACTTTAAACGTAAAAATTCTAAACTGATGAAAACTTCTACCTTTCTGTTTCCAAGTCTCACAAAGCGTTTCAGAAGGTCTACTACTGTTCTACTGCTAGTACTATTTGTACTATGACTACGAATCCTCCAAACAAAAACAAAAAAATTGGAGCAAACTCATATCACAATAAGTTCAATTTCTGTTTTATTAGAATCTTGTGTTAGTTACTGACTTAATTATTTACTCTCTTACTTCCTCGTACCTACTCTTACTTACGGTTACTTTGTCTTACTTAGATTTATTCTTACTTACTTTTACTTACTTAAGTCTTATTTACTTAATCTTGCCAACTAAGTAAGCAGGTATGTAAAGATACAAAAACTATCTGGCTGAGCTTGGATAAAAGAATAAATATGGCTGCATGATTTTACAGTTTCATGTTGTTGCAGCTTGCATCACTTGTTATTATAAAGACTTACAACTGCATTTCATCATTTGAAAGTTGCTAAATGAATAAGACTTTCATTATTATAGTCCCCTTCCTGTCATGGAGTACTCTCCTGTTCAGCGATATGCAAAGCTGTTTCCTGCGTGCTGGGGGTCATGGAGGGCATGAAGGTCCAGGTCACATACACCTATCAGCCATAACATATGGACCACTGACAGTGAAATGAATAACAGTGGTTATCTGGTTACCATGGCCCCAGCCTGGGGTTGGGTGGAGCTCAGACTGCTGAAACAGTCGCTGCTGGTTCTGATAGAAAGGAGTCAGAACACACAGTCATGGTGGTTTGTTGTGTGTGTGTGGGACCAGTCAGGGTGCCCATGCTGACCCCTGCCCACTGCTGGAAGCACCCACAATGGACACGGGAGCACCAGAACTGGACCACGGAGCAATGGAAGAAGGTGACCTGGTCTGATGGATCACGTTCTCTTTTTCCATCACGTGATTGGCCGTGTGTGTGTGTGTGTGTGTGTGTATGGGAAGAAGGTGAGCCGGCAGAGGCAGTGTGATGCTTTGGGCAATGTTCTGCTGGGGAACCTTGGGTCCTGCCATCCATGTGGATGTTCCTCTGACACGTAGCAGCTACCTAAGCATTGTAGCAGACCATGTCCCCCCTTCCATGGAAACGGTATTCCCTGATGGCAGCGGCCTCTTCCAGCAGGATAATGCTCCCTGCCACAAAGCAACAATGCTTCAGGAACGTTTGAGGAACACAACAACCAGTTCAAGGTGTTGACTCGGCCTCCAGGTTCCCCAGATCTCGATCCCATCCAGCATCTGTGGGACGTGCTGGACCAACAAGTCCAGACCACCACGGCTCAGAAGGGGGACCTACACAGTATTAGGCAGGTGGTCATAATGTTATGGCTGATCAGATCGTGTGCAGGTTACAAAACATCAAAATAACTATCTAGGAAATGTGATGAAAAAAAACATAGATTTATTGATATTTGATCATAAAACATACTCCTGAAATTGTACTTCCTTACTGCTTCTATTTTTTTTTTATATTTTTTTTTTAATGGCAGGACTAAGGCGTCGTCTCTGACGGCGTTCATACCTCTGGCTTCCATCATCACAGCGAGAAAAGGTGGCAGCACTAATTGATAAGTGCGTCAAAGCACTGCCTAGATGAAGCAGGCCACTCCCACTATTACAGGAAAAAGCTGTAAAATGAGAATGACTGAGAATGATGTAAATCGGCTTCACATACGGCGAGGAACCCGTTCATAAAAGAAACATGGGAACACTGCAAGTTAGCTGACACCATCAACAGGTGTGAGGACTTGTTTGATTGGCCGATGGTTCAGACTCAAACGTTTTGGGTTGTACCTTGGCGAATGAAGCACAAGCTGCCAGTGTAGATGTGGAGATCTCATTCTAAACAAATGAAAACAGTGAGCCTCAGGTGAATGTACACCAATGAACACATGACGATTATTTCTAAGAATAGATCCATCTAAATGCAACGCAGCGTTCCTGGAAGTGCAGGTGCCTGGTGAATGAGCGCGGAAGGTTTAAAGCCCCCGAGCTCCTGCTCTTAGAAGATGCTTGTTTGCTGGTGGAGGCTCATGCGAGTCATGTTCTGGGTGTGGCGCAACACTGACAACAAAGACAGATATGTCATTGTCATGATCAGCTCCCGTTGCTGGACATGGAAAGACAGGAGATCTGGATCCGGTTCAACAATGTGGTTTTGCGTATGTTACAGTCAGATGTGGGCCTGCCTAAGGCGTGGTTGCAGAGACGCAATGTACTGAGATGGCCCAAACAGCGCTACGGCGCGGCGCAGATATATTTAGTTGCACCAATGGAGACAAACAAACGCAAACACAAGGAAGCTACGATACATGTCAGGAGCTGCCAGGCTCAACAGCCCGTCCCGAACTTCTGGCTTCACCTAAAACCAGGAAATCATTCCTGAGTACTCATTAATCTGTTTCCTGTCTTCATCAACCTTTCGGGAGTTCATTGGGACACAAAAAGGCGTCATGCACACACACTAAAAAAAACCCTGCAATTGTTTTCTTTCATGGGCAAACTGAAAAGAATCTGAAATTAAGTTTACATCCACTCCATGTAAAATATACTATTTCAAAACAGGCAATGGTGGTTTTTGTTTACAGTTAGATTCAAGCAGATGAGCCCGTTTTTATGAGTAAAATTAATGTGAGTGTGTGTTGCACACAGCGAAACAGCGAATTATCAAATGACTCAACTTAATGCACCAATTGTCACTTCTTTTTTTTTTTTTTTTACAGTTTTTCTGTGTGTTTTTGATCAATGAGTGAAAAAGAGTAAGCAAGCAAGAATTTACTTGGACATTAGTCAAATAAAAAGGATAATGTAGGACATTAGGATGAATAGGACATTATTAAAATTTGACAGGAGGCTGAGAAAACCCAAAATATATATTTCTAATTATTGAAGTGATACAAGGAAACTGGCAATAGAATAAATATATCATCCACATGAAGTAAATGCCTCTGGCTCTTCTCCATGTAGCTGTTGTTTCCTCCTCTGGCTGCTAGAACAGTAACATTAGCATTGCGTTCAGGAACATGCAGTAACTTCAGCTTTCCTACCACCCGAGTAGAGTTCAGCTTGTAGGACACCGTAGTGAAAACTGACAGTCTGCTTAATCGGATTCTGTGTATTCATGAAACAATTAAAAATTTAACTTTAGCATGACTTCACTCATGATGCTCTAGCACTAATTTGATTTAGGATGGCTTCACTTTACGATTAGCAGCACTATGCTTTCACATGACTTCACTCTAGCATGAACGCACTTTAAGGCTAGCAGCCAGTACGTGCAGTTGATGAGCTGCTTACGGCAGAAATGATGGCATAAAGGTTTGATAACCGTTATTGCCCGTGATAAATGAAGCCGTTTCAGAGGAGATGAGCTCATAAACATCAGTGGAACAACTCCAGCAGACTTACGTCCTCTTTCTCTGTGCTCATCTATGGATTCACAAGACATTCTGGTCAAAGGTATTACGACTATTAGGTCTGCAGACAGGATCATTGGGGGCGACCTCTGCTCCATCCAGGACTAATACTGGTTCAGAGTCAGGAAACGGGCAGGTAACATCCCTGCACCCCGGACACAACGGTTAAAACCCTCCTTTCTGGAGGGCACAACAGAGCACTGGATGGCAAACAAAAAGCCGCCCAGCACACAGACAGTTTCTTCCCCCAGGCCGCCGCTCGGATCAGCTGAATTTGCTTCGTTCATTCTTGTCAGTCTTTACATCCCACTGCAGGCCAGTGTGCAAGCCTGCAGTGCATATTTGCCTACCAGTTACTGGAAATGAAGTAGACATACCACGACCTGGTGACTTTAATAAGGGTAGACCTCAGCCCAAACTCCCCAAATGAAGACGGTTTATTCAAGGTCTGGCCAGAAAAGGGAACGTCCTGGATCCCTTTTACACCAAGTCAGTGGTGCTTATCACACCGTCCCCGCCTCTGCAACGGCTGACCATGTCCCGGTTCTCCTGATTCCCGTACACTGGCAGAAATTAAAGCTGTGTAAACCTGTCGTGAGGACATTTAAGAAGTGGTCCAGCCAGACTGTGGAGGATCTTCAGGTGTGTTTGGATTGCACTGACTGGGATGTTTGCAGGTCAGCTACAAACAGTCCTGATGAGTACCCATAGGCTGTGACGTCATACATCAGTTTCTGCGAGGACTGCTATATACCATCGCGCACAAGGAGGACGTATGAGAACGACAAACCCTGGTTTACAGCCAAAATGAGACAGTTATGCCTGGAGATGGAGGACACCCTGGGGAGTGGAGTCAGAGACAGATAAAGACCAAGTTTTCGCGTTTAGCGCGAGGAGGTGCGACGCGCTAAGGACAGTACCCTGAGAAACTCTTGACAGCAGATCTAAATCAATTACAGTTGGTCTGTCTGGCAGAGGCTTTGGGATATCACACACCACAAACCCCTCGACCCCCCACTTCAACTACGACCCACACCTGGCCAACAAACTCAGTGAGTTTTACTGTCACTCCAAATGCAAAGGGTCAAACAGGGATATCATCCCCGACATCACCGTCTCCCATGACATCCCTCAACAATCCCAGCCCACTGGTTGCTCATCCCGCTCTTCAACCTCTAACCTCAGCAGTAGAAGCTCCCCGCCCCCTCTCTACCTCAGCAGCACCTCCGGCCCACTCTACCGCACTGACATCCCTCCCCACAGGACTGAATGATGACAGACCCGTCGCTGTGACCTGTGGTGACAAAATCCTTTGAGTGCTTTGTGTAAGCCCTCCTCAAGACAAACAGGTCTGCAGACAAACACATCCGTCTCCATCACCCTGCGTGAGTCCCCGGTGGACACTGTGGAGTCCTGCTTCCTGAGCACCATTACCACCTAACACCTCAAGTGGGAGGTGAACAGCAGCTCCCTCTCAAAAAAGGCACAGCACAGAATGTACTTCCTGCTGCAGTTGAAGAAATTCAGCCGGCCAAAGGTGAGGTTGGTGCACTTCTGCACTGCCATCATCATGTCCACTCTGTGCTCCTCCACCACCTGGTGCAGACTGCACTCCATCAATTACTCAGCCAAGAAGGGCATCCGCTGCAAACTGCCATCACCTCACGAGCTGTACGCCTCCAGCACCCCATGGTGGGTTAGGCAAGATTGTGGCCAACCCCTCCCACCCAAGACACAAACTATCCATCAGGAGCAAAACCTCCCACCGTAAGAACAGTTTCTTTCCACCTGCAGCTGGCCTCATCAACAAGGTCAAAAGACCTCTGCTGACCCTGAGGACCAGGACTTAGGGAAAACTGGTCTAAAACATGTGGGGTGGGGGCCCTGATGGCCAGGACTGGGAAAGACAAGCAACAATACCCATCAGTCAATGCAGGAGTGTTAAAAAAATAATGGATCTTACAAGTGAATTTACATACTGTGTGCATTTTAATCGTAACTAACATCGTTGAGAAACCTCAAGACCCAGACTAAAGGTGGGCGGAGCCATCTGCTTCGACAGGTGGAGGGGGATGGGGATTGTGGAGGGTAGGAGGAAAAGGAACGAGGGGAAGGAGGGAACACATTTGAGAGGCCTCCATGACTAGTGATAACAATAATGGCGATTCATGTTCATTAATAAATCAAGCATGTGTGAGAAATATCTGAGCCAGCAAAGACACAACAGCATGTCAACATCTTGTGGACAAATAGTTAGACATTTTAAAACAATCTTTTAAAAACCATCTTTGAATTGTCATCCAACCATTTCACTGCTCCCATGTGACGCAGCAAAGCAAATGTCCTGTACTAATACCTGTTCCAGAAATTAAAAGAACTATAAAGTAAGCAATGGATCTTAATTACAGGCTGCACCGTCAAAACGGATTGAAATGTCACTCAACAGGTTTAACACAACGAAGCGGAGTAAGCATCCAAGCTCAGCATCCAATTATTTGGTGATGAGCAGAGAAGGAAACACTCCTGAGAAAAAAAAAATTGTGGCCTACACCTTAATCTGGGAGGGGGAAGTATTCAGGTCTATAATCACGATCACCGTCATTAATTAGTCAATGGGCTTTTTTTTTTGCTGTGCTGACGTCACGCCAGCTGAGGAGGGATCATATATATATGAACGGTGAACAGGAGAGCGAGACACAGTGAGACAACTCAAACCCAGGACCACCAAAGAGACTACGAGTACAGGCAGAAGCAGACAACAGCATCACTGCACTTCAGTGAACTTCCACATCCTGGTGAGTTTCTCACTCTCTTACTAAACAAAAGGGATTGTGGATGTACGAGGGTCATGTTACGAATGTGGGACCGAGGGACCGAGGGGCCGAGGGACCGAGGGAAAGATGATGAGAAACCTTTTCTGACATTACGTCGGTTTTCAATTTTGGCTTGTCAGTTGGTACTGAAATTTGTCACATACCTGTCTACCATGCTGGAAATGCTGTTAGCCGATGTTAAATTGAATATAGCTGAAGTTCTATGGTTGTCGTTGACATTTCTGAGGTTTTGAACGGCATCATCGATTCATTCATGTTTGTGCAAATGTATTTCAGAACACCACATACAACATCAGTAGAAGTGCGCAGACATGCTGACTGAACACATGAGCTATCCGAGTGTTCCTTTCACATTTGGTTGAATCATTGTCAGATCAGAAGATGATATTTGAACATTAATGCATGTTCAAATATCATCCTACTGTGGCCTAATCCCACTGTTTGGTGATACGATGCTTTGGAATCGTTTGGTGTTCTTAAGACATGTTACAACTTTATATTTGATCAGTGCCTCTCCATATTCAGTGAGGCTGAGCTGCTGTCAGGGCATAAGCTTAATTTAAATTCCTGGAGCCATTCATACGAGGAAAGGTTGGGTTAATTGCCATTGGCTAAGTCCTCCGCTTGAGTGCTTCCTTGTAGCAATGGTAACGACTACTTTTTACTTCCACCACAAACGCCTTTGAATGTTAGATGCAATCCTGACAGGTGTTTTTACTGAAATGACTTAATGAAATTATTTTTCAAAAGGAGAGAATGATGGCAGCCTTTGAATTATCAAAAACATTAATTGATCTCGACGTTAACCATCACCTCTACCCATTTCATTTTCTGACAGGAGATGCTCAGATGTAGATTGGCTAAAGACAGTGGAAGAAGTAGGAAGCCAATCACAATGACCGTCAAAAGTTTTCTTATCGGCCTTCTATTTATTGGTAAGTAATCTAAACAACAGATTTCAAAAGGAAACCGATCCTAAATGTTTAAATTTGTGACTGAATTATAACTAAATTCTTTACTGGAAACAGCAACCAACATCCAGTATGCTCAGGGAGGGCTCAGAGAAACCAGGTGTCCTCAAATAGCAACAACAATGGCACCAACAACCACAGGAGGCCCACTAGGACAAGCTACAGCAGATGCAACAGCAGCGGCAGCAGCAGCGGCAGCAGCAGCGGCAGCAGCCACGGCTGCAACAGCAGGAGCGACCGCAGGAACTGCAGCAACTCTCGTAACGGGAGACATCGCTGATGAAACAGCGGCAGCTGCAGAAAGGGCGACCGAGGCTGCTAAAGAAGCAGCAGCTATTTCAGAACAGGTCCTAAATGGAGAGCGAGAACCAGCGGCAGCAGTAGAAGCTGCAAATGAAGCGATAGAAGCAGCCAAACAAGCATCAGCTGCAGCAAATAGAGCAGCCGAATCAGCACCTGCACCAAAAGCAGAACTAGCAGAAGCAATTGCAAAGGCATCATCTGACGCTTCAATGGCAGCTGAAGAACTGGCAAAGGCAGCAGAGATGGCGGCATCAGCCGAAACAAAGGGCGATGCGGAAGCAGCTGCAACAGAAGTAGCAGAGGCAGCGGAAGCTGCAGCACAAACATCAGCAGATATTCAGGAAGCACTAAGACAGGCAGCCTCAGATCCAGAGAACACAGACGCGCAGAACCAACAAATTCAATCAGCATTGACCGCAGCAATGACATCTGAAGAAGCAGCCACCAAGGCAAAGGAAGCAGCTGATGCTACAGCGCGTTCTGCTGCAGCACCAACTGAGGACGAAGCAACTGAAAATGCGAACCAAGCAGCACAAGGAGCCAGGGAAGCAGCAGCAGCAGCAGATGCAGCTGCAACAGCAGGACAACAAGCTTCAGAAGCTGCTCAAGAACTAGTATCCGATGCATCTCCACTAGCACCAGCCACAGCAAATGCAACAGCTTCAACAGCGGCAGCAGCAGCAGCAGCAGCAGCTGCTGCAGCCGCAACAGCAGGAGCGACTGCAGGAACTGCAGCTTCTCTTGCAACGGGAGAAATCGCTGATGAAACAGCGGCAGCTGCAAAAAGGGCGACCGAGGCTGCTAAAGAAGCAGCAGCTATTTCAGAACAGGTCCTAAATGGAGAGCTA
>CAAKHG010051250.1:2796-23033 GCA_901007715.1 Dactylopterus volitans
TTGCCGTAAATAACAGCCTGTCGATGTGCTCCCGCATCGGTGTGTGTGTGTGTGTGTGTGTGTTTGTGTGTGCGCGTGTGTGTGTGTGTGTGTGTGTGTGTGCGTGTGTGCGTGTGTGTGTGTGTGCGCTATAGCGGCGCAGCGCTGCAGGTCGGATCATATGACTGACACATAGGTAAGAGGAAACAAACAGAGGTCACCCAGAGGTCAAGAAAAAAGTCTTGAAGCTGTCTTATGGAGTGTGTTTGGGGGACGCGTGGTAGGTATTACTGATGTTGTGGGGCCATAATCTGTTTTACAGTCACATTTTGGAGACTCCTGTTTGGGGCCAAAAAAGCAAATGACTTTGTTCGAGGTTAAGAGAGGGTGGTAAGTCTCCAGGAAATGAAGGAAAGTCGGCGTAATGTCCTCTGAAGTGAAACATGGCTGTGTGTATGCGAGTGTGTGTCTGTGTGTGTGTGTGTGTGTGTGTGTGTGAGAGGGGGAGAGGCAGATGATAGATTGGGTATAAATTGAATCCTTTCCAAATGGGAAGCCATTGTGTGTTCATCATCTCGCAAAACACACACCGGCGTACACACACCTGTCTCACACACACTGCGAGGTGTGAGACAAGTGCTAAGCATGACAGAGGAAATGGATTCCACCCCTTACTCAATACCTCACCCTCTCCCTTATCTGCAAGCCACCATCCTCCTCTCCTCTCATCCCCCTACTTCTATCTTTCTTCACCTTCACATTCTTCTCTATAGACAGGACACCCGCCGCTACACTTTAAAATGTCTGTTTGCCTCAGTGCATTTGAACAGTGCTCTTCACCAATGTATGTTGTTATAGATCATTGCATTTGCAGGATTTCCAGGAGGGCGCATCATGTGAAACCCTGCTCTGTTGCTTCTCACACCCACACAGATTTATTGTTTTTTTTTGTGAGGAAAAAAAAAAAAAAAACAACAACCTTTATGGCTGATAATGTTTTTTTTTTTTCTGTAATCTCTCTCTGTCTCTAATGTGTCTTTTATTGCACCACTACAGAACAAAGCCCTCAGGCGCTGCACACACATACGTACACACACACACACACATACACACACTCCTACTTTCTCTCACTCACACACATATGCAGCACACATACTGAAACATAACACAGTCTGTTTGGCTTAATAATAACAGATCACACAATATGTGGGACACACACTCCCTCAAACATACACCTACTCATGCGTGCATGCATACTGTCTATAAACACGCCGGCTTTGAAGTCGTGGGCTAACTGTGGCAGTGAAGCACTAATTCTGTGTGGTTTGTCAGCTCGCTGACAGTCATTCACGCGGCACAATAACTGGTTGTGTGTTTTTCACTGCCTTTATGAGCTAGTGGCTGTATATTATTGTTAGCCGTCAGCTACTGAGCAGGCAGACAGACGAGGGAGGAACAGAGACAGAAAGTGGACGAGACAGAGAAACCAGACATTGCAAATAAGGGAAGAGAAAATGTCTCTCTCTCTCTCTCTCTCTGGCCGTGTGTGTGTGTGTGTGCATCTGTGTGCGTGTGTGTACCCTGTTGCCAGTGCTATTAAAGTTGTATTGCACAGGGCTTTTAGAACATCGACCATCAGCCGAGCAACTTTAGCTAATAATTTTTTAAAAACCCCTGTGCTTTGTGCATGTCAAGGCTCCTCCCCAATGTGTGTGCGCATGGGCGTGTGGTGTAACAGTTAAGCTTGTTGGCCTCTATTTGTGCAAGGTGGCATGGTGGCGTTGCCGTCTAGTAATTGGAAGGTTACTGGTTTGATCCCCAGCATCTCCAAGACGCCGAACCCTTTGATGGTTTCTGATGTGACGGTTGGCAGCGCGTCGCATGGCAGCCCTCGCCATGCGACACGCCGCATAATTGCTTGATTCGCCCGTGAATGAGTGATGCTTCCGTGTGCATATGCATGTGCACGCGTCTTGCAGGAGCTGAAAAGTGTCTTCTCATCTGAAAGTCACCCCATCTCACGGCATTACGGCACAGTATCCTGATCCACTGTCACGACGACTTGCGTCACGCACCCGCAACTAACGTTTAGCCTTTTTTATTACCAGCAGACTCAGTCAGCCATTTAACTCTTGCAACGTGTTTTAGCTGCCTGTCCCCGACTAAATGTGCCTTCATCGAAATCTTCCCGAAACACATTTTTGTGTGTGTGTGGATTGTTTGAAATACCTGAATGTAAACCAGGATTTTGCATAAGCATTGTGAACTGTGCATATGAATGGGCCAATCACAGAAATAATTATAGCGCGGCAGATCTGACTCTGAAATGCCTCCAGCATTTGAGTAAAAAGGAAAGGGGAAAGTCTCCCCCCGGTCAAGAGTGAGACACAAACAGGACGGTTCATGCATCACATGTAACTTCCTGCTGACAGTCCACATGAGAGACAGCTAGAATTTCTCCTTGCGCTGTTCACATTATTTCCTCAAATGTGGCCAACGGTGACGTCGCATGCAGCGCGCTATTCCAAGGAAGAAATTATGCATCTCATCTCCCACTTGATGTGCTGGGGAAAGCCGGTGCATGGATTCAGGAGCCGATGTGAAAAAAAGACGAGGAGAAAAAGCGACAAATGTTTAATAATGTTTTTTGTGGAGCAATGTGCCTGTCTCATAGTCAATATCTGGGCTGCTGGCTGGAACACTCGCTCCCCAGAGTTTGGGCTTGTACTTCACCTGTCTTGTTAGAGCTGTCAAGCAGCTGCAATGGCTGACACCTGGATTTATCACCCAGAACACAGTCATGCTCATTATAATACTGGTAGGTGATTAAACCACAACTTCGCTGGTTTCAGCCTTTAACATCTTTACACTTGGCTTTAAGGCTCTTCGGGTTTCATCTAGCAGTAAAAGTTACATGAATGCGACGTGACTGTACCGGGTTGGAGATCACACATGATCCAAAAAGATCAGATTTCATGTGATTTGTGCTGTTCACACTTCCAAGAAAGGAAAAATAAAGGTCTGAGTCTCTGGAAAACAAACAACAAAAAAAAAGTAGATTCAGGCCACTTCAGCATGTAGCGTGAACCATTTAACCCAAGAAAAGTCAAGATTCCATGTCTGAGGGTACCACAGGATGGTGACCAGTACATAGACGGATAAATGAATCCAGAATACACTTAAATATGGAGGTTATTAATACGAGCAACTGAAGCCAGATTCAGCATTGACCAGTGGTCAAAGTTCTCTTGTACAGGGGTCAGTAGAGGCAAAATTAGCCTAATACAGATTTCTAAATTTGTCAATTACCTGAACCGCCAAACAGGTGAAGCTGTGCTTTGCGATTTTAAATGGGACGCTATGTAGTGGAAATAAATTTGTGCTGATTTTTAGTCAAGTTCAATTGCATCGGGACATTACACCAAATGAGTGAAAAACTGCGAGGGCTGCATGAACAGATCCTGAGTAATTTAAAATATAGACACATCTGCGCAGAGACAACCTCTTCTCAGTAGTAGTACAATGATGAGGAGCTGGATGGCAGATCATTAAAGAGCCGCAAGTTCAAGACAGAATGCTTGTTTTTTTTTTTTTAATGAATCCAGTTTGGTCAGAGGAAATAATGGTTGGTAGCAATTTTCAGTGTTGCAAAAACTGTATCAAAAAAGTTATCCTGTGTGTTCGAGTTGGACTCAAACATGTATAACAAAGCAGGGTAGTTTCTGAAATTATTAATTCTTCCTGGGTCCATCGCTATATTGTTCATAAAAACCTCTGGACTGTAGTATTGGTTCAGCAGTATAGTCTACAGTCAGTGTGTTGAATTGTGATTGCAGAGAGGCGTTCGCACACACTCTATAAATAACATTTTACCGTTTCCCACAACACAGATGCAGAGACATTGGGGGCCCTATTCATACTTAAATACATTAATTTGGTTAGAAATAGTATCGACAAATTTTTCATCTGAAAGTAAACGCGAGTTGAAATGCCATGGGGCTTCATGGATGAACACAGTCCAAACAGGGTTCGCATAACGACATGGGGAGTGGTCAGTAATGACTCCAGCCTCATGAGAGCATGAGCTCACGGCCGATTGAATTCTCTCATGAACGTCTCTTATGATTAAAAAAAAAAAGAAAAAAGAAAAAAAAAAGAAACGTCAGATCTGGGTTAACCCTGACTGTCTGAGCAAATCTCGGAGGCATAGAGACCTTTGTGGATGAGCGATCCAGATTCAGGCTGAGCCAACTGCTAAAATCACCTCCTAATATGAGAAAAGTACATATCAGGAAAATTAAAAACCCAGTATTGTCCCAGTCAGTGGCGTAAATGTTCACATAACATATGTACGTAACATAGTATGACTGGGGTATCGCACATCCTGCCAGTAACTAATTATCTGCCGTTTGGGTCCGATATGAGAACATAACATTTAAAAGGATTGTGCGGCAAAATTGCAACCCAGCCCAACTTGCCATGGAATGACGAGTAATAGAACGCCCATTCCACCCAGTCAAGCTCTTGGATGAACAGATGGCTTCTTGGAGGTAGATCGCTTGAGCCCCCAAAAGCTGGATATGATGCATAACCCCGGAACCTTTTACTGAGGAATTGAATCCTTTAATAATATCAATGTTAACATAATAATTTTTATTTATATAGAGCCTCTCAAAAACAAATGCCATAAAGTGCTTCACATAGAACTGAGCAAAACAAAGCAAAAGACATTAAAAGCTCCAACTCAAAAACATGAAGCAAAATAAAATCAAGCAAAAGACCAAATGAGTCTTTGGCTGCCTTTTAAAGCTGAAAATCGTATCCACACGTCGTAAATCCGTGTTTCCAAAGCATGGGAGCCATTTCCCAAAAAATCACAGTCTGCCTGTTTGGAACCTGGATCGAGGGACAGATAACAGACCCTGATCAGTGGACCTCAGAGTTTGACGTGCAGTGTTTGACAGCGGCAGCTCGAGTGCCTGAGCACGCGGGGCTCTCAGCGTGATTATCGGGATCTTGAGATGGCAGCCAGTTTAAGGGCATGAGGATCGCTGGAACATGAGATCTTTCTGAGGTCTGCGTGAGAGGTTTGGCAACAGTGTTTTCAACTAACTGTAAAGAGTTGATGAAAGTCCTGTCCCCCACACTTTTGTTTAAACTCAAGACTCATTGGGGACTAGCCCTCATTTACAATCCAGTGAGAAAAGAAAATTAAAATCATTTTGCAAATACTACACATAAAAATAAATTGCAAACAATGTTATGTAAAAAAAAAAAAAAGACAGCTTAAACAATTAACAGGATTGCAACTACTGTTAATAGAAATAAAATACTAGTGAAAAGAGAAAAAAAATGAAAACTGGTTTGCAGATACTGCAAATACAAATATTGAACAATTATAAAATAATCAGAACATGTACAGAGATGGTATGATTTTTGATCAAGGATTTACATAATCCAAGAGGTACCAAACTATTCATTTTTAAGTTGCTTTGTGGAGTGGTTGAGGCATAAAAACTAAGAGCAGATACACCAAGCTCAGTTCAAACACAAGGAACCTGCAGACTTGGTCACACTTAGGCAGTGAACTTTGTCCTAAACAGTCCGGGTGACTTAACCGGCAGGGATGAGATACAGTATTTGACGACAGCCTCCCCGGACTTGCAAATAAGCAATAAGAAACTGCATGTTGGTGAGAGGAGAGTTAAGAGTCATCTATTCCAGAGCAGATAAATGTGTGAGATGCAGCAATTTCCAACGGGGGTCTTGGCGCAGTTTGTCTCTGAGATGGTAAAAACAGTAACCAGACCAAACATTTAACCTCTTGGTTAAACTACACAAGATTACGGAGGGGAGGTTAGACAAGAGGAGGATCAGTAGCCAAGACATCCCATCACTTTTGGGGCAATTCCATCTGGGGCAGAAATTAAAATTTCTACCCCACTGCTTTCGTGTGCATTTCAGTGTAGACGATTGTCTCCCATCCAGCTTCTAAGCTTGAGTGCATTTCAGGTCTCATATTGTATTAACCCAGGTTCGACCATTTGAAACCAACTAAACAATTCAAGGAACAAATAAGTGACATCACCCGGTGAGAGGACCCTACGTCAAGTCTAGTTACATTGACCAGCACGTCCACGAACACAGACTTAAAACAACAACAACCATACAAGGATGAGAAACCCAGCAAACCCCTCGGCTCCATCCCAGCCCAGCGCAGCATCTCCCCAACTGACATGCGTCCAAAAAAACATAGCTAATCCCGCAAACAGGAACTCAACGGTGCTCCCTGAATTCAGTAAATGCAACTGAATACCTGTAGCTAAAACAGTAGCGAATGAATACCAGTAAAGAAGAAAATAAAAAATCTCAGAGAATAAGGTGATGCACTTGGGAAATGTAGTCATTAAAATATTTGCTCTTGTCCACTCGCCTTGCTATATGTAAGAGGTATTTTTCTTCCAGTACTTGTTAGCGAAATCCGTGGCCCATCTGTCTCACAGTGTAGCAGCAACGTTAGCCTCATCTGTTATCTGTGTTATCGGCTCCGTGGCCTCCTCTCGCAGGGTCTTGCCCACTATAAATGAAATTAAGTGCGACACCACGCTGTTCATTTACTCCCTGCCATTAATAGTCGGTGTCAGAAGATGCGCAACAACATACAGTATGAATACATTCCAGGATAGCTTAAATACTGACATAAATTTACTGATACATACTGAACACACACCCCACTGCACCCCCTCAAAAAAAAAAAAACAATCAATACAAAGTGGCCTATTTTGAGTTGTGACGCGGCTCTTCTCACGCTCATATTACTATCATGGAGCAACTGAGGGACTTGTAATGGGCCATTCAAAATCAATCTTTCTGTATTTGTTTTTGCCATCATCCAAATATCTTTCATCGGGGAGGCAGCAGACTTCATAGTGACTCACATGAGGACGGTTGTGGCTAAAAGCCGCGTTTCTCCGGGCTGACTAGAAACTATAAAGACCTACTGAAAGACCGATTGTCTTTAGGTTTTGAGGGTGACGCACCTCGGTCTTTTCAAAGTCTCCTGGTGTATGGATGGCAGCAGTCTAATCAAATGACAGCATGACAAACAGGTGGCAGTGATAATACAAAAATGGATCAATTAGCTGCATAACTGCTAGCTATCAAATTGATTGCCTGGTGTTTTGAAAATGAGTTAGCTTGAGTGACCTGCAAAATCAAGACAGTCTCATGAGACCTGTGCAGATACTTGGAGTACAGACATTTGGGATTGGAGACCAACAGGAATGGAATGGGATGAGGACGTGACTCCCTGCTGTTACCTAAGGGCACCTTCAGGAATCTGCTGCACTGCTGTGCCCCCGATGGCCAAAGAGGGTGGCTTCAGTGTTGCTGACCTGGAGCTGGTTTAGACCGCTAACATCCTACTTCCGGGAATTGGGACCCACCATAAGTAGCACCAGCTGCTTAAAATGATCAAAGTCATCCGGATCATCTGCGAGAATTCAGCGCTAAGTGCTGCATGGAGTTTGGAATTACACGTGATGAATACCAGAATCAATCAGAGAAACTGTGGTTTTAGTGAAGTTGCAAGACTGAGGATGTGCAAGAGACATTTAAAGGACAGCAACCAGAGGCTGATTGGCTCAAATTACTCGGACAAAAAGGAAATCTGACAGACGGAGTGAAGTCGAAACAGAATGACTTTGGCAGCGATGGAATGTGCTTGGAAGCTGAAGCAGAGATCCCACATGTAAAAAAAGGGAGGGTTGCCCTTATTAAACTCTCACCAAGGCTCCATAAATACATTGCACATCAGAAAACAAAAAATCCATAAGCAAAGCATGTGTCTCTGCTGCTTCTCTGCTGCCATCTCAATGAGGCTCACTGAGATGATTAAAGTAACAAACATTGACCAGGAGTGTTTCAGTGACAGTAAACAAGACTTCTGCGTTAACTTATCACAGTGGCATGAGTAGTTCCGGCAGTGGTTGAGAGCGGCCTACTTTGTTAAATTCGCTGGGGGCTTTAACTGAGTGTACCTGTGCGATAAATCCTGTGATGTTAAGACACATGATGTTCATTATTGTGCTTTAAACAATGCTGAGGCGCAAGGCGGCGGTGGCGGTGGGGGCGGTGTTTTGTGTCTCTTCCCTTTGCCTCATATTTGACGTCATCATTAACAAGACTGCGTTATGTTTAATGTTCACGCTGTCGTTTCTGTATTCGCTCACAGGCAGGTGTCCCTCCTTGTTGTGGAAAATTGTGCAGCTGGCGTCGCTCCTGCGCTCGTCCCCACTACAACTCCTCTGGCTAGCAATAAGTGTGCAGTGCTTATTGTCCATCAAAGCCTCCCATGGCGCAGACACCAGTACACGGGTGCCAGCCCACGCCAGGTTCAAACACACTGTTCAAGTACTCCGCCCTGCTGAAGCCACTGGCGCAGAAGATACACACACAACATTGCCCCAACTTGTTGATTTGACCTACTGGTTAGTATGGACATCATGCACCTCGGCGTCATGGGCGGGATCACTGCCACCAGCGGCTCCGACAGACTGGTAGTAGGCAGGCGGGGACGGTCACGCGGGTTGCAGAATCCAAAACCCGTGGCGCCTGACGAAGACGTGACTTGAAGTTTTGGCAAGCTCAAGGACCACGGCCAGGTCAGCGCTGTTCCTTGCCAGGTTGTTCGACGGCACATTAATCTGAAGTCACAAATCAGGGGTAGACGGCCCTAAACAGAAGTAGGAAGAATAATTCACTGTTTTAGTCACTCTTAATACCTCCCGGCCAACTGTTGTACTTTTCTGACAATCTTGCAGAATTTGTGCAAAAAAAATGTCAGCTTATATTCACTTCTCCCAAGGTGTAGGTCTTCATGGACATTAAGTCATAAGGCTTTTTTTCCTATTTGATATTAATAATCAAATTTCAGCATTGCTTCAACAATTTGAAATGCTTTAAATCTAGTTTTAAAATGTATTGGGAATGTAACTTAGTATATTTGCCATTTAATAATGAAAATGTAACTGTACTTGAAACACAAAACAGTATGATTTTCTTTCTCTCAGGAAAACACAATAGTTTGATATTGTATGTGTGCATTTTTGCATTTCATATAGTTTAGTTTTAGGTAATAAATGCTTGTGTTGTGTTCAGAAATATGCAGCAGATCAAGCTTTCCCGTCACTGTGCTGGTGGCAGACAGGATTCCATAGTAAAATAATCAAAATTCACTTTTTTGTGTGTGAAAAAGCTTAATATCAAAAATGTTGAATAGTTATTAAAAAGTTTGAATGGAAGAATAAATGTGCTTCAAAATAGTGTAAAGTATGCAGCCTAGAAAATCTCATACTAAGAACAGGAAGAAGTATTTTCTAAATGAAAAACTTGCAGAAAACCTTTCCAAACACTGAAGGTGTCGTAATTCTAAGTCTATCATATTATCATGCAATCAACAGTTATTTATGTTTATTTCTAAGTTAAAGCAAACACTAGTCTATTGTCACTTTGCCCTCAAAATTACACCCACAGACCCTGAACATAAATCGAGACTGGATTTGAGTTTTTATATATATATATATATGAAATAAAACATAATATTTTTGGTTTCTTGGAAGAGGCCACTAAAACCAATGAATATTACGTTTCTTTTACTTTCAGACTTCTCTGATCTCCGCCAAGGAGGTTACATTCTCACCAACATCCGTTTATTTGTTAGCAGGACAAATGTGTACCAAACTTTCTGGTTGAAGCGATAATTAAATTTTGGGATGGCTTTCCTCAGGAAATATTACATGTTCCTCGACAGATGTATGTGCTCTATCATCCACATTAAATTGTGTTTTTAAGTTGCCAAAACATCTTAAAAGAGTCCAGCTGTGCTGTGAGACTCATGGCTGTCATTCACCAAGAGGCGGCAGATCATCATAATCGTGAAGGACAGTGTAATCAGCCATGTTGGGGATGCCGGACACAACACAGCAGCTCAGACCACTCCGGAAGTTGTCCATGTCACAGGCCTCAACCCACTCATCAGATGTAGCGTCGTAGCACTCAACATCAGGGGTCGTGTTGAGGCCGTTGAAGCCCCCGACAACAAAGAGGCGTCCTTCAATTACTTCGATGCCAAAGTTGCTGCGGGGTTTAGACATGGGGGTCTTTTCCTGCCAGGAGTTAGACAACGGGTTGTAGGCCTCCACGGTCTGGAGACGGTTGAGGCCATCATAGCCACCGGCCTGCGTGAGGAAAAGCACAATTAAGTCATAGCGGAAATGGAGGAACTGGAGGAACTGGAGGAATGCAATATAATTAAAAAAAAAAAACCCACCAGTCTTCAATGTGTCTGCAAGTTAACAGCTACTCAATAAAGTAGAGGGATTAAGTCATGGATGTTGGATTAAAAGTGCCAAATTTGCAGTGTTATATTTCGTGTCTCCTTCATAAGAAGCCATTTTAAACGGCATCTATGGCATACTGTAAGTCATATCACAAGTTCAGGCTTTTCAACGAAGATGAATGCAAGCAAAAGGTGTTGCCATGACAAGGGAACTTTTTTATTTTTATTTTTTTCTTCAAATGCAGCACGTGACTCTGTTTAAACGGAGCCAGCTGAGCATCCCAGTCCAAGCTCCTACCTGGCGCTTGGAAGACATCGGCTCAGAACTTTACGATACCCCGTTTCTACCTTTACAAGCTGCGACAGACGGCACAGCCACTGTTTTAGCAAAACAGGCAAATTCAGTGACATGGCTGCTGTGAGGGATTTGCAGCATTGGATCTTCTTTTGTTGTCTATTTTTGGCTTGACCTTTTTCTTAGCTTTGTCAGTGATACATTTGACAATTTAATTGCCTAGTAACATCAGGCGCAAGCAACCTGCCGGGCGCATTTGACAGAAGGCTGAAAAGCAGCTTGGCAAACATTTTCCACGCTTTCAGACCCAGCTCGGGAGCGGCTCATGAGAGGGACCGCAACTTTTATCTCGGCAACTAACATATCACGACTAATAATATTAACAGATAAAATGTGCATGAAAACATTTTCATGCGGCTCTCGTATCTGATTAGGGCTAAGATCAATTTGTCAGTGTCAACAGCTTGAAACCGCTGCTGATCAAATCTCGTCACAGAGTTGCAGAGTTGATGTGTTATTATGGGATTGTCAGCACTGTTTTGTGTACTTACTGCATAGATATGGTCTGCATACGCAATAAGTCCAATTCCACTGCGGGTACTGTTCATGGGCGCGATTACCGTCCACTGGTTGGTCTCTGGACTGTAACACTCTGCCGTTTGCAGGCACTCAGTCCCATTAAAACCGCCACTAATATAAATCTGAAGAGAAAAAAGGGGACATTGAGTCATGTTGTGCTTATCACGGCTTCAGTTTGCTGCGGTGCTGCCGGTTTTAACACCAATGACAAGAGAAATATTCAGTATCTACAGTACAATTGTTGAATTACAATTGGGACCCAACAGAAAGATTTTTTTTTGAGAAGTGTAGCTGATACATTTGTGATATAAGCTTCTCTGAAATATGCCTGTGTCCCATGTCCCATAAAATTGCTATATGGATGTAAAAGTGAACTTCAGCAGTAAAAAACAGGCACTAAATATTTATTTAGCGTCGGTATAATGTCCCACTTGGTGTACTGTATCTTGCTTAGTTTTTATTGACCACATTCAAGGCACCTTAATAAAGATGGGTGGGTTGGCAGGCTTGGTTCATGGTACCTGAAAGTTCAGGGAGTCCAAATCACCTTTTTCTTTCTTTCTTTCTTTCTTTTTGTCACAGTCTAAAGCCTAAATCCTGTCACTAACAAGAGTCCAAATGATCCTGATGATTAAGCTCTCAAATTCTTCAGTGCTGACAACAAAATAATATGCAACACTTGTGACTGTTTGCTGTCATTTGGTAGGCTTCTTCTGAATTTTAACAACTCTATGATTGTGATGATTTGCAACATTTCAAATGTTGAAACTGAGAAATTTATTGATTCAGTTGTTTTTGTTTTGTTTTTTGGAAAATTATATTCCCAGTTTAAATTTGATGCCAGCAACATTTAAAAAAAAGTTGGGACAGGGGCATGATTACTACTTTGTTGCATCATCTCATGGTTTAACACGCCGCGAATGTTTGGGAAAATGAAGAGGCCGATGGCTGTAATTGTGAAAGTAGAATGCTTTCCCCTTTTTACCCTTTTGATTTCAGCTGCTTTAACAGTTCAGGGCCTCTTTTGTCATATACTTTTCATAATGTGTCCAATATTTTTTACGAGCTACAAGTTGGGAGCTGTTGCTGTTGTGATACTCAGAACATGGTTCAGCATCATCTTGCTGAAATAAGCCAGGTCTCCACTGTAGAAGCCATTGTCTACTTGGCAGCATGTGTGGCTCCAAAACCTGTATTTAGGTTTCACCATGAGTGGTGTAGAGACAAATGTGCTGGTTACACATGCCCCATGCAATCATGAACTCCATAACCTTCAAGGATGCCACATTTTGAGCAATGTGCTGTTAACAAGCAGGATGGTGCCTCTCCTCTTGAGCCCAGGGGATGTCCATGATTTCCAAACAGTATTTCAAATTTGGACCTGTCAGACCACAGGACAGTTTTCCGCTTCGCCTTAGTCCATCTTAAATGAGTTCAGGACCAGAGAGGACAGCGGCAGAATTTTAGCATCTGCTTTATATAGTTTCCTCTTTGCATGATAGAGTTTGAACTTGCATTTGTTGATGCAGCAGTGAACCGTGCTCACAGAACATGCTCGATGGGTGTGATCCTGAGCCCATGCAGAGATGCCTATTATATTATTATGGCTGTTTTTAATGCGGTGCCATCTGACGGCCTGAAGATCACAACCCCCAAATGTTGGTATTTGGCATTGTCTCTTATATAGAGGTTTCCTCAGATTTTCTGAAATTCTTAATATTGTGTACCATAGACAACGAAACAATTAGATTCTTTCTAATTTTTTGTTGACAAAAATTATTCTTAAATTGAACTATTTACCAGCAGTCTTTTAGAGTAGTAAACCCCTCTGTATCTTTACCTCAGAAAGATGCTTTTTATACCCAATCATTTTACTAGCTGTTGCAATTTAATATCATTGATTGTGGAATGTTCCACAAAGTTTCCACTTTTTTTTTTTTTTTTAAATTGTTGCCACTGTCACAACATTTTCGAACGTCTGTTACTGGCATTAAATTATTTTCAAAAAACAAAGAAATTTCTGTTTCAACATTTGAACTGTCGCCTTTGTGCTATTTATTGGAAATGGGGCGTACCTGTACTGTAAATATGTACTGCTGAAGTACTTAAGAATGTATCTTGTTTGCTATTGTGCTGTAAACCCTGTTGTGGTACAGGCGATGGTCTTACCGGGGCGGGGTTTTTTTTGTGATTGTGCCCAGGTGCCCACGGCCTCGTCAACTTTTCTACCAATAAAATAGCTGGCTTTTGGCCTCATTTACCATGATCAGCTTCGCACTTGCTTACATGTAGGTAATCCTAGCGGTTTTTCAAAAGAGCGCCGCCCACCTTGTTGTGGAGAGTTGTGCAGTTGGCGTCGCTCCTGTGCTCGTGCATGTCCGCAATAACTCTCCACTGGTTCGTCTCGGGTGTGTAGTACTCCGCCTTGTTGAGGCGTGTATGTCCGTCAAAGCCTCCCATGGCGTAGACACACCCGTTCAGCACAGTCACACTAACATAGCAGCGCCGCCAGTACATGGGTGCCACCTCGTGCCAGGTTTGTGTGCGCAGGTCAAACTTGGACACGCCGTTGAAGTACTCCACCCTGTCGTAGCCGCCAACACAGTAGATAAACCCATTTAAGGAGACGACGCCATGGTAAGCTCGGGGATGCACCAGATTCTTTGTCATTCGGAACCACTGGTTGGTACGGACATCATACACCTCACTGGTGTTGGTTGGATCGCCGTTGCTCCAGCCTCCAACAGCGAACAGGATGGTGGAAGGCAGGCGAGGACGGGCGCGTAGGCTGCAGAATCTAGACCTGTGGTTCCTGACCAAGATATGACTTATAGTTTGTGCAGCCTCAAGGACCATGTCCAGGCATTCGGCGCTGTTCTTCACTAGTTCGTTACATGACACGTTGATCCTGAGGTACTCATCACTCAACAGGGCTAGACGGACCTAAACAGGGCAAGAACTAGAATTAGTCAAAATTAACCACTCATTTCAGAATGAATAACCATTTGCCAGCAGGCATTGTGCTTGTTGATGATCATATTTTTTTGCCCTTGTTAGTAATCAATATCACCCAGTACAATGGCACCATTCACCAATAACTATTTTTTTTATGGTATTTGGCCAGCGCTGAAGTAAAAACACGTGGTGTTGCTTTAACTGTACATGCAACAATTGTCAGGGACCCTGCTGAAGATCAAGTTATTAGTTGTTATTTTTGTGTATTTTGAATTACTAGAACAATGTGGAATATGACATGTCTACTGCCCGGTCTACGATAGGATGTGTGTGTTACAGTGTCAGTTTGCCTTGACCCCAATTTTATGCCTCCGTGCAATCAACAGATGAGGCCAAAGGCACCACGTTTTAAGGTTTTCCGTCTGCGTTTATGGAAAACGTCCATAAATACAGATGTGCGTACCATTCTTGGGAGCATGACATGAAAGGAAGGCCTGGAGGGGAAGTCTTCAAATCTGGCACAAATGTTAAATTGAGGCTCAAAGATGAACAGATCAGATTTTTGTGCTCACAGGTCACTGTGACATCACAAAACCAATTTATGGCCCTAACTGTCTATATAATCTGCAAGATTATGATAAAATTTCACAGAAATATCTCAAATGATGGTATGGCATTTTGTATCCCAAATTTCAATGGTCAAGTTTATCGCATCGCTCCTCAACGATTAGCGATATTCCAAGAATGGCTGGAAGGAATTCCTTTAGATTTGGCAAACGTGCCAACTCCGACTCAAGGCTGAATCGATTAGATTTGGTTGGTAAGTGGTCAAAGGTCAAAGTCACTGTGACATCAGAAAGCACGCATTTGGGCAAGGCTTCCTGCTGATCTCTGATAAGATTACATCATGAGCTGATGACATTCGTAGACTGCAACTGGACTTGTGGAGGAGGCACAGCAGCACGATTTTAACCTGATGATCCTACCGTTGCAGTCAAAGAACAGCGCCAGCCGTGCGGCGAGAGATGAATCCTGAATGTAACGTGTGAATTGATGTTCACTTACGTTGGACAGGAGCATTGCCATGCATACTTCTCGTTCGTGAGGCGCGTGGGCGATCCAGCGAAGGACGGCCTCATACACAGTGCTCTCCTTTTCGACAATTAGGTCGTCTCTTTTAATCTTGTCACAGAGCTCCTGTGCAGAGAGCTGCAGGAACTCATCACAGGAAACAAGCTCCTCAAAGTGACCAACGATGTACTTGTGGGCCTTACGACGCAGCTCACAGGAGTAGCAGAAGCTTGTGAACTGCCAGATGCCGACGCAATTTTCCGGGCTGAGCTGGTCCTCCAGAAATCTGCAGCAGGTTTGTACGATCTCCATTACATTGAGCTGATCGGCTGCAAGGAGCAGGTCCTGCACGTTGTCCTCCGTCACGGACACATAGTTGGTGTACGCAAACTGAATTATGAGCTGCATCGTGTATGGAGGCACGCCAGGAATGTTGTAGACTCTCTGGTCTGGAATTGACCAGTTTTCAAAGAGGGCTCTGAGAGTCAGCATGGAGAGACAGGAGAGGGTTGGACATAAACATGGGTCAGCATTTCCCGTTCTTCACATTCGTGGACGCCGTGTAGCAACCTCTCAAAACAGACGTCACAGACAGTAAAGGGGACTTTTTTTTTTCTTCTCGAAATATATCAGTGACAGTGAAAAATGAGCCAGATAAAGAGACGTTCTGATTGAAAACAAAGGACAGAAATTGCGAACCATATCCAGTGTTCCTCTGGTACAAATTCCACATGCGATATGCAGTGAAAAATATGCATGCATTTTTCACCGCCTTAGTCTTTTGAAGACAAACTACTGCATGTATTGTTTTGACAACCAGGATTATTATCAGACCATGGAACCAATCCGATAGCATCAAATCGATTATCTCTGCAGACACTGACAGGTTATGCCGTCTTAAACTTTTCAATTTGTGATATAATAGTAGAAAAGGAGACGGTGCGCGCAAAAGTCAAACGGCATCAGAGACAACGCTGCAAACGTGTGTAACCTTTGCTCTTCACGAAGAGCGGCACCATTTTAAACATTTGAAACGGCCCAAATTATCATTTAGAATATTCTCTGTAAACTATTTTTCATATCCAACACATTGGACATTTTTTTTAATCTTTTTTTTTCCCCACTTTGCATTATTTTGAGATAAATGTGTAGGTTAAACATCTCACCGGAAGTAGTTGCTGCAGCCACAGAGGAAGATCTTGTGAACCTGAAACTCCACATCCTCCACCATGATAACTGCATCGCAGAACATTCCTTTCAGCCTGAGCTCGTTATACACATAGCCCGACTTGTATGGGACGGAATATCCTTTTTTGTGTCTTTTTTCAGTCATCTTGATTTATCCAGTATAAAATTCTCTCTTTTGTCCTGCTGCTGGTTGCTGGCGGAGCTTCGACACGCTTGTTAGGGAAAGTGAGATTTTGGAACACAAACATCATGCAGGCATTCTGGTGTGTGTTCTAGAACGTTAGACAATCTAACAACCAGACAACTGCCTGTCAAATCTATGCAGAAGTGCAGCTTATTTTCAAAAGCTTGAATTCACTTCCAAGCCCCTTGCCAACTACGTACACTCACTGTCCCCCCACTCTTTAAGAGTTTATCCCTCCATACACTCTAGCTTACTTTGATGTCAGGATTGTATGGCATTACAAAGCTCATAGATTTATTTGACTACACGTGTATTAACTTACCCTGGTAACCACAATTACAAATCTGGTGACCTTTTTTTTTGTCTTTCTTTTTTTAAAGTTAAAACAGTGTCTTTAAAATATCCAGAGACTTTTGATTTAAAAATGTTGAATCGTGAAGTCCTATGGGAGCAATATGCATCCAAATGGTAAAATTCTCCATGGAATTGGTAATGAAGTGTGCATTTCAGTGAGATGCAGCACATGTCAAATTAGCAAAACGCATTTGTTAACACTGAGAGCTGAATGGCATTTTTGGAGCATCCGCTGAAAATTGCTGGATTAATGCTAAAAAAGAAAAGGATAGGGGGAAAAAAGCTGAAAAGGAGCATACATGTCCCTAAAGAGCTAACGGTGCTGAATACTTTTCCAAAAGCAGAAAAGGTAGAAAAAATCATTCAAACGAAGAGTGTATTTTTATTTGAGCCCAAGCCCGATAAAGCTGAATACTTTAAAAGCAAAAAATAATAATAAAAAAGAAAAAAAAGAAAGAAAGCATAATGTCCTAAAAGGGCTAAATATATTGAGATTTGATTGATTCTGTTGCAGAAAGGTGCTGTTGCGTTGGTAGCTATAATGATCTCATACAGCTGAGCTTGACCTTAGCCAACATTAAAGCTGAATTAGATTTCTTCAAAGCATAACCATTTTTAATACCACTTTTTTCTATCTATCTATCTATCCATCTATCTATCTATCTATCTATCTATCTATCTATCTATCTATCTATCTATCTATCTATCTATCTATCTATCTATCTATCTATCTATCTATCTATCTATCTATCTATCTATCTATCTATCTATCTATCTGTGCATGTCTTGCATATCTCAAGAACAGCTCAAATTTAGCGAGTGTGTCACAGTTTCCTCTTGGATCTTGCATCGGCGGATGCAGCGAGGGACCGTGTTGAAAGAACATGCTTGTTGGAAGTGCTCCTGAGCCCATGCAGTGATGTCCACGACAGAGAGGAACCAATGTTGACGCTTTCAGCTTTGTCACTTGTGTACCATGTTCTGAATCTATGTGATTTTTTTTTTTTTACTTCCACAATAAAAATACCCAACATACGCTTTGCAATTTTGTTAAGATATATTATTCTTAAATTGTTGCACTCCTTGCCAGCACAGGTATTTGAAACCCAGTCATGTTATCAGCCTGTCGCCAAAATAACCTCATTAACTGTGAGATGTTTGACCACACAGACACTCATCCACTCTTTTAATTCTTTAGTTAGGTCATTTAATTATCTTTCATGCTGTATTTTGTAGCACTTTTTTAATTTTGGTGGAAATGAAATCTCTGAATATGCATTTTGGTGTATTTAATGTTACACAAGTGAATAATGCCAACCTCTTATGTTTTAGGCAGAACTCCATAACCTTCAAATGTACTATTATTTTGGTAATTATGGTTGTGGATATGTCATCTATCAGAATTCCAAACTGATAGTAATTACTATGGGAATAAGTATGAGACTGATATGACGTTAGATCACTTGATTGGCTACCATTTCCCTTTGTTCCCCAAGTAACCTAATACTAAATAATTCTTAGCAATTTTCGACAATTTCTGATAGCTATTAACTACTCAATAACCCCAAATCCCTACAATTTGGAATATCAGCTTACTGTATCCTTAATACTGTGTCTGCCATCAAAAAATTTATTTAGGGTTTGTAAAAAGCCCCACCTATTATATTTACCTATTATCAATATTGTATATTGAGTCTTGCTCACAGTTGTGTAGCGATCACAATTCAGACACCAGTATGAACGTGGGTGGATTAGTGGGCCTAGGTCATGGGGCTCAAGTGCTCAGGAAGTGCAAATCTCTGTTTCTTGTCGCAAAGTCAAAGGATTCTGTGATTCTAATAAAACAATTCACAGCTATCACAGTTTTATTTTTACAAGCGTGTGCAGCGATGAACTCTTTCAAACAATGATTTTATCCCATATGTACAATCCAGTTTGGTTTGAAGTTGTGACTGTATGATACGATTCTGTGTATGACATGTACTATTATAACCCTGGCTCAAGAGGAAGCAACACAATGGGAGCACTGATAAAAACTTCAGTTAAGGGAGTTCATTAAATCAGTCGATTGATCGGGCTGCAGACATGGTTGCCATGCAGGTGTGGCCAGGTTTGATGGCTCCTGGCACCCGCAAGGAATCCCAGTTGATTAAGTACCTGGTGAGCAGGGCAAACCCAATACCAGGTCTGTACTATTCCCACCCTTAAAATGATTGCCCTAGGGCAACCCAAAACCAAAATAGGAACCATTACACCGAGGCAAAGTTCACCTGACCCAGCACCTGCCAGAACTGCCTCCAGTTGTGGCAAAACCAAACTGCTCCGCAAAAATTAGTTGATGGTTGGAGCACCTCATGCTATCAACGGGCCTGGAGACGGTTATGGTCATTATAAACCAGCAGTGGGCTCCCTGAATCACAGACATCAAAATATTTGAGAGCAAGAATAAGAGCCCACATCTTTCCCTAAGTTGCCACCAGGTTCTCCCTTGCAACTTCACATACCCTAATAATCTTAAACCTACTGTCTTCCATAATCCCCATATAGTGGTTGTGCAACTAGATTTAAAATCCAACCATTTCTCCCTCGAAAGCGTCGAAACTAAATACAGTTCTGAGTCACCTCTTTGAATGCAAAGAGCAGTAAAAGAACCGTGCCATAGCGATCCCTCTGAAATACCATACAGCAAGCCCATAGTTTGATCTCTAATGCATCGTAAGATTCTGGACGCTATGCAGAGAAGGCACTATGCTGGATAGACAGCTGCTGAAGATGCTGAGAGAACATGTGATTGAAAGTTTGATTCTTGGTTAGATTGGACCACCGTTGGTAACCCAAACACTATGAAAAACATGTTTAAGGCCTTAGAGATAGCTGGCACGATAACTTTAATGAAATGGCTTCTGGAAACATCATCGCTGCACAAATAATTGTTAGCAGACAGTGGTTACCGGATTTGCTTTGTAGGGAGGGACCAACATGGGATTTAGAGAGGGATCTTTTGATTCAGTTTCCAGTCAAACACATTGTCGTCCTGGGATTTTACAGCAGGCCAAAAGTAAGGTCTTACCACACGATCCTACGTTTCTCTTATTCCCAAATTTCCTGCAAGACGATGATCAAGAGCCAAGCATGCAGTATCAGGCTCTAAAACAATTTGGAGCCCTCTGCTGCAATCATCCTGGCTAGACAGTCCATGAAAATTTCACTCTCTCATCACCACAGGCTTCCTCGGTGATTGCATCCTCCAGTACACCATCTTCAAAGAAACGGAAAAGCGTAAGGTCTGCTCT
>CAAKHG010051250.1:39660-50754 GCA_901007715.1 Dactylopterus volitans
CTAGGCTGTTGTGACAGAATTGCCGCTGTCTCTGGAGAACTGATATGAGAGGCTGTTGTGTAATTTACCTGGACAGCAGAATTCAAAAGCGCTTCATTTTCTCAACATCTCTCTCACACACACACGCACACGCGCACGCACACGCGCACACACACACACACGCACACACACAAACGCGCTGCACAATGCTATCTTAGGATAATTGGCTTAAAATAAACATGAGCATTAATAATCTTGACATGAGGAGATGATTAAGTTGCGCCCTTACCGACACAGTGAATGTTGACATGATGGTGAGATCTAACAGCTCTGATTAAACACCGGCTCACTTCTGAAACAGTCAAAACCGATTTACGTTCCTCTGCAGGCCTCTTCTTGTGGAGGATTTGCATGGCAACTGTGCAACCATGCTCCCCCAAGTCCCTCTTTTTTTTTTTAATCTTGGTTTAAATTGTTTTAAATTGACGTAAGACATCCCATCAAGTCTTGTTTTTACCGTCACCAGAACATCCTTTTGTCCCCATGTTAAGCGACCTCTATCTGTCCTTCCCAAACACTGCATACAATAGACTCATAGCTTACTGGACCACAGCAGCTATGGCTCCCATTCCAGTCCAAGCTGTCTTAGAGAACAAGAGAGGTATCAACAGACTGCGCTCTCTCTCCCTCCCTCTCTCACACTCACACACACACACACACACCGAGGGGCATGCATGAAAGAGTAGGCTTACATGATGAGTAAAGAAAATAAGACACAGAAAGAGGTCGACACACAGAGTTCCCTGGACAGGAGAGATGAATGATGTAAGGATATGAAATTACAGCTCAGGATATCTGATGGTCTGTCCACTCTCCTCTCCTCTGCTCTCCTTTTTTTTTTTTTTTGGAGTGTCCTTTTGGTGTGTTGTGTCCTCAGCTTTATCTCAGTCATGGCTGCTGACTGTTTGCGTGTGAAGGAGAATCATCCAGGAGCAGTACACTGGTTTATTAAAGGAAAGCCATTAGCTGTCTGTTTGACTCCATGCTTCTTCTTTTCTCTTTCTTTTCCACACACACACACACACACGCGTGCGCGAGACAGCATGGGCGTATACACTCAAACGCGCGCACACACGCACACACAGCTGGCCTACTGTTGCTCCCCTCTGCTTTTATCTCTCATTGAATATACATGATGTTGCCATTAGAAGAGAAGAGAGGAGAAGAGAAGATGAGAATTCCTCATTTGATGACTGAGTGTGTGATTAGATCACTTCCGTGGGCGTGTGTGCGTGTGTGTGTGTGTGAGAGAGAGAGAGAGAGAGAGAGTTTAAGAAATGTCTGTACATGTAAATGTAAGTGAACATGGATGTACAGTATGCCGATATCTGATGATTGCAAGTTTGTACATATAAAAAAAATATGGCCAGAGGCGCTGATTCGCGGGTTCAAACTCGTTTTAAGCCCAACTGAAGACAGCAGCTCAATGGGCCACAATTAGCACCATCAGTGGCATTGAGCAGGCTTCAGCTGTGACAAAAATTCAATTCCGTTTCAGGGAGTCGGAGCAGGTACACACTCGTTTCGTCATTTCAGCGTGTGCAACATTTCAAGCCCATTCAAAGAGCTCTTGTTTGTCCCGCATTATCGAATACAACTGAATCTTGGTGTACATGATCGGGAGATGATGCAGGATGTTTCCAGCGGGTTTCATCAGGTTTGCTGGAGGGCATTATGAGGAGTGAGTGAATGTGTGATAGGCCACACCCACTCGAACCAACCGAGTCATCTCACATTTTTGTTAAAACTTGCTCTCAGAGCAACTGCACAATTTTGGTGTAATTATGTCCAGTGGATAATCAGATACAGGTTTTTGGTAATTTATTTTGGCAGAAAACTCGATGCCCAATCACGGACTGGAGCTATGTGCCAAAATTCAGGATGATTTTGCAAACTGTTGATGAGCTATTGTCCATATTGGCCATACTCTGCCGATTTAAAAGATATTTTAGATTATCATACCATCTTTAAGCCCTTTAATGTCGCTATTATACTTTTTGTCCATGCAGAAGCCATGGGAGGCACACAAGGTACTATTTTTGTGTGCCTTAAAATACTAATGGAGTGGTCTTTAAGTTAAGACCAAATATGTGATGGGCACAGGTTCTATCTCTCTGGGGTTTGAACCCTAATAACAGTAAACTAGAACAAAAACAATAAGGTTCTTACCTCAAAATATGCCAATATGTAGTTGTATGCGTTATTTTGTATGATGCATATATATTGTTTTAGGTCTGGTATTGTAAAGTTTCACAAGCTAAGACCAATAATAATAATAATAATAATAATAATAATAGCTTGTGATACAAATTATGACATAAGACCATTTTAATGCTCTGAATTAGAATTAAATGCGTAATTAAGGGAAATGACAACAAACACGGTTTGAAGTGTAACATCTCTGGCTGATCCTGGTTTCACACGCAGCTACTCCATTTAGTAGTCTGTCTGGTAGCGACATCGAGCACTGGTGTTGCATTCAGGCACATGCAACCAAATGAGCCTTCTCAGTCACCCACGCAGGTGACTGACAGAACCCGCATGGTGAAAGCCTGGCCTCGAGGGAACTTTGTTAAAATGTTTAGTATTAGGCAGGAGGTCAATGGAAAGAGAGACATCAGGTTTCTTAAGTGGCGGCACTGGAAAGCATTTACTTTCACGCCGTAGCAGTGATTTTAAACGTTAAAGCAATCGGGGCTTTTTTCTTTTCTTTTTTAATTAAACCACTTGAGTGCTGCGTCAGGCCTCTGCCTGCCTCTAGACCGGCATCACACATGTTGATCTGCAGCCAATAAACGCACAGATAAATAGCGCACGATACTGGAAAAGGTTCAAGTCTCTTGACGGCAGCAGTTCAGAGTGCCCTAATCAACTCATAGTTAAATATGCTGCATTATTGTTTGTGGGAAGGATTAGTTTAACCGTAAGGGTTTTTTTTTCCAACACTAATGGTGACAACGTATCCCGTCTGCGCTCTTCTTCATTCTGTATTATTTTTTTCACAGAGTACGTAGACCACTGTGGCAGTAAATGCAAGGCCCTGCTTATTTAGATCCATAACGCAGAGCACGCACTGTGGCATGAGCGCATGTTCCACAGGCACAGCACCGTCACCACCTTCCTCGCCTAGTAAACCAAGCGCTAACGACAACGGGAGGGCAGCCTCATCATGCATGTAGTCGCGCGGTGCCGTGCAGCGGCGTGCGGCGTGACGCAACGCCAGCGGAGGCGGAAACATGAACCAGGCTGAGCCGATGAATCGAAAAAACCTGTTTGATGGAGACCGAAATGGCCGAACGGGTTTCGGGGCTGAGTTTAACGCAAACACACAAATTTCGGTTTAGCCACCAAACATATGAAACGACAAACAAGGGTTTTCGATTCCCCACAAGCGTCGGGAGGGTGAGTGTCAGCCGGCCATTGGATGCGGTATGTGTAGTTGTGCCGTCGTCATCTCTCTTCACGTAGACTTTAATTTCCTTTTTCTCTGAGGCACTGAGAATGCAACTAGCAATGAGTCTAATATTTTTTAACATTTCCATTTTTCTTCTCTGACTGAGAAAAGTCGATGTTTGCTAGACCTCTATTTACCTGCCGAGCCTTAGCCTGCAGCACTTGTGTGAACATGTTTTGCTATCTGGGAATCTGAGAAACTCCAATATATTGGTGTTTCTTATCACAAGGTCCATTTGCTTGATTTTCTCCCAAAGCTTGTAGCTTGTTATGGACAATAATTGACAAATGAGCCAAAGAAAAACAAAATATTCTCAAAAGTGCAACACGGAATCCAAATAAACACAAAAACAAAATCAGGAATGTGGTATTGAACGTCGAGACGATAGGAATATGGAGACATACTAACACATTTTGTCAAGAACTTTAGGTGCGTTTGAAAGATTCTTTATTTTTTTTTTCATTATAGGATTTCTGCATCAGAGGCAGAGCAGCCCTGCAGCATGAAGGTCTCGATCAACCCGGCTGCACACACGGTGCAGAGCACTGTTGCTGTTAAAAAATGCACATCCTGCTCTGTTGCACAAGCTGCTGCCGCTGCAGACAAAGTGGGTCAGTACTTACACACACACACACACGCACGCACGCACGCACACACACACACACACAGGTGCACACAAACATATGCAAACACACACACACACACACACACACACACACACACACACAGGGATCAAGGGACATTTGCAGACTTGCATTCATATGTTTGTTCTTAATAAGTCTCCTTCTTTCCTTCTCTCACTCATAAGCATTTGCACTCAGAACCGCCCTGATGGCAGGGTTTTCTCTTGTATTTGGCAATATTTGCTGTGTTCAAGCTGTTGCGGCACTCAAAGCCTGTGGTGATGAGGACTTATATACTGTAAGGGAGGAACAGACCTGAGAAGCAATAATGAGCAAAGGAAAGGGAAAGGGAGCAAAGAAGATTTCGGGAAAAAAAACAAAAAAAACATTATGAGGCGAGAAAAGAAAGGAGAGGAGACAAAAGAAATGGTAATACCAGGAGGGGAAAAAATGGGGAGACAGCTATATTTCCACAATCCTCTTCCCTGTGTTCAAAGGCAAACACTGATTATTTGGCAAATGAGCCTCTTGATTAACTTACCGTTGTGTAACAAAAAGGGCTGATGGCAGTTTCAGCTCTGTGTGTCCAGTATTTAATTAGATCACAAAGATGCCTGCTGAAGCTTTAGCACCCGAAGAGTGTTTATTGGACCATAAAAACTAGTGTTGCATCATCTCAGAGGAACAACAGAGCACTAAATACTAAACACACACACACACACACAGGCACAATGTTGTATGCAGATCAAAGCATGTATGAGGCAGGGATTTCTCTGTGTGTCTCAGAGGTCCAGCAGGAGGAAGGATAACAACCAGCATCCATCCTGAAAGACGTGCAACTGGCCAATGTGACGCCAGGTGATATGATAGCACAAAAACGGCGAACACATGGTGTCGCGCGCACGTGCACGCACGCACACAAATACACACACACGCGCACACACAGGAGCAGCATGAAAGCCGAGATGCCGTTGTCCTTCCAGAGCTACCTATCAGCAAACACCACAACAATCTGCTTTCAGATCAATCACAAAATGAACCCACATGAGTGTTTCCACACCTAGCAGGAGATCTGGGCACACTAACGCACGCACGCACGCACGCACGCACACACGCACGCACGCGCACGCGTATCACACACACACACACACAAACACACACATCACTATCTTCGTAATAAACATTTCTTGGCAGGGTGGAAGGCATAATTTAGGTCTGAACAACAAGAGTGATAGCTCTCTTTGAAGCACTATTTTGACCGAGAGAATCATTCCAATGAAAATCAAACTGATGAAACTCTTTGAAACTCTTTGATGTTTTATAACACGGGTAGTTAGTCAGTGTTATAAATCATCTATCCACAAAATCCCAAAGTAATGGAAATCCTTTGGCTGGGGGGAAAATGTAAGAAACAGTATTTCAAATATACCATAGAAACAGTGTGTCACTGCAGCATAATGCTATTGTTTTATAAAGATTCGGAATAAGAAGCTTGATGATAAATAAAGAAGTAGGATCATTTGTTCTCGCGCAGTAAGGCTGAAATATAAAAATGCTTTTTGTAATGTGTTACATTGTATTCAAGAGTAAAGTTTTTTTCAATTGTCAATGTTTTAAATATTTTTTAAACACTGAGTGATCAAATAATTCTCTTCAGTAAAATGTGATCTTAGATTTTGTTTTGTTTTGTTTTTTGTGTGTGTTGCCCCAACAAGCATTTTCCAGCAGAAATGCAGAAAAAACTACAGGCAAGTTAAATCTCATGTGGCAGTTTGATGCAAGAAAAACCAACTTACTAGTTTTGTTTTCTTAGGCTCTTCTTAGGCTCTTTGCCTCTCTAATCTCACCCTGGATGGAAGTGACAGTTGCACTCAGTTGTCATGGAGACCCATCATCCTCACAATGGCCAGACATAAGATACAACCAAAACACAGACATCTTGTAAATACTTACCTTTAAACCTAAATGTTTGCCTTCTCAAAGTAAAAAAAAAATTAGCTTTCTTTCCATTTTCAAATGTCTGCATCATAGCTGCAGTAGCTTAGTTGTAAATCCACTAATCAGTTCAATCGGTTATAATCAGGAAAAGGCTTTTAAACTCTTCTATCAGTCAGATCAGCTCTATTTGGAGATACAGCAAATGCACCTTGGTTTTTGGCGTTATTCTGCTAATACGTGCACAGACATGGGAAAACAAGCATCCTTAGCAGCAAATTTGTCTACTAAAAAATGATGTTCCCATGCTAATAATCAGCAGTCTGAAGTACATTTTGAGTGCAACATATTTTTGTCCCAGAAGGTCAAGGAGGTCGGCATTGGGAAGAAGGTTGGTGAAGTTTCACATTTGCAGGAGTATGTTATACAAACCGCTCATCACAATCCTTGCTGAACCTGTTCTTTTTGTAACCATGGCAACAGGTTTGCCAAACCCCATTGAATTTATAAGTTTTAACCCCAACCCAATCCCTCACCCCATTATGGTCCGCGCCAAGGCTCCAGGCAGATTGTTCAGTCTGCTAGTGTGGTATCCAGATTTCAGTCCACCCAGAGATTTTTTTTTTGCTGTCGACTTTTTTGATTCTTGCATATTTTTTCCTGTGACCTTTGAATCTCCTGTTCCTCCTGCAGGTTCACCTCGGCCCCGCCTCCAGAAAGCTGGTCAGACCTCTGGTGTCATTCATCTGCTGCCGTTAACAGCATCCATGGTCCAGTCTCTTCCTCACCACCACAGAAACTCAGTAAATCCTGTCAATCCGAACCCGAACTCTATCCCAGCCCCTTCCGAGGCTTTCTTGTGCCTACAACTATCCAGACATTAACAATAGTGTTGGAATATAATTACTTTGTTGAATCTGAGGACATACAGCCACAATCACGATCTGTTTCTCCGCAACGCGTTGGCTAATATAAACTTGAATGATCCTGAATAAATGAATTCAGGAGGGTACACAGTTGGTCTGTTGAGGGAATCCATGCTGAAGCCGCCGGTGCAATCCTTCATGTCTGCCCATTGGCTGCTCTGGCTGCATGGCGGTTGGTTGTGAGAGTTCTTCTGCGGTGGGTGGAAGATGTGCGGGTGAAACATCTCTCAGTTCGGCCCAAACCTGATTATTTTCACTCCTTCTGTCAAAAATGTGTCGAAACGATGTGTCGAAATGACTGCCCAGTTGGAGCAGAAAAGGCTTCATGACACAGACAGCTCGCGTGAAAGGATCTCTTGACTGAGCGTGAAGGCTGACAAAATCCGTGTGCTCTTCAAAAAAACAAAAACAAAAAAACAACCAAAAAAAACCAACCAAAACTGACATTTCCACCACTTGTCTCTTTCCCTTGTCTTTTGCTCCAGAAAAGGTGAAGCTGATTGGTGGGACTCTCTCGGCACCTCACAATTTGATTCTGACTCAGAGGGCCACGATATGATCTGGATGTGAAAATTTTTTATGGCTACGCATGATCTCTTTTTAATCACCATGCGACTTCTCGCCACCTTTAAAACATTGTGCAATTGTAATAATCCACAATGACATTAAACGGATGAATTCCCTTATTTTATTTTTTTTTCATTGTGCTCGTAAAAAATGGAAAGATGTCTTAGATGGAAGGCTACACGTGCCGACATACAGTATTTCCCAACATTGCAAAGAGCCAACAAACCCCCCCCCCCAAAAAAAAAAGTGTGGTTATGTTTTAATAGTGCTTCTACCTCCTTTTCCAATCCTCTTTTCTTTAACCCTGTTGGAAAATGTCACAGGGTCACAGAAAGATATGAAGGAGAATTCACAAAGTCGAGAGAGCTGTGGTCATCAGAGAAGCCATCCACACTTGCGTTGGATACATCATAATCTGACAGCGGGCGTCATTGATGTGAGTCGGCTGTGGTGACACTACAATGTTATGAAGATGGTCTACAAAAACAGCATCTTCTCCAGGCTGCTGTTTAGTGCGGATCAACACGGACAAAACTACGATTCATTACCGGGATTAGAATGAAAATAAATAGTTCAGCGCGCTCATATCCAATATTTACCCTAATGATCCCAGTTGGTATGAAAATAATGGATCCGCTAATATAAGATAGTCATCACACAAGAGACCTGCAGAAATACTGCACATATCATCATTCTGAAGTTTCACACAAGTTAGAAACGTCATCCAGCTGCAATTTCACCATGAAAATTTTACAACAGCAGCGTCACATTGATAATTCACCTGTTTGACATTGGAAGCATGTGACTTTGCCTCCAAAATGGAGCAGCAGTTGCTTATGACTGCAGGTTTAAGATGACGAGAATAAATAAAGACTGAAGGTAAGAATATGGTAGATGATCTGCATCCTCCTCACATCTGTCATAGCCAGAAATACTGTAGCTGCTAATTACACAAGGAGAAGAAACATAGCGCTGCTATTAATTAACATCGCATAAAACGTAACATTTGGTGTTAAATAACCAAATGACGAACATATATATATATATATATATATATATACACAAATGAGTAAATTAATCACAGAGTTCAGTAGAGTGAGAGACGACAGTGTTACGTTACTGCTGTTAAGACAACCTGCAGCTTCTAATGAGAAGACAAAAAAAACGTTTGACATTTGTTTTGTTTCTGTGGATTGCTGAATGGTGCGCAGCACGGGATTGTGGGATGGCAAATCTTTCCTTTCATGAAAGAAGGTCCAGTGTTTCTATTATTAAAGGAGCTAACATAGGACACATTGAAACTCCTCATCGTTTTAGAGAATTTAAACAGCGGTCAGGAACACTCGGCGAGGAACCTTCCTAAGCAACAAATGACCATTGGAACACCTCCTCTGACTGCGGCAGTAAACGAACATGGACTTCAGCAATGCCGTGGGGGTCACTTGAACTTCACTCACCTTCTCAGGAGTGGAAACATCCTCAAATTCTCTCGCCAAAGGTTCAGCAGGAAGGTGATCACTGCCGTGGCCCCCGAGGCGGCCCCTGTGTTCAGTCGCTGCCACTGAAAACACCGCGAATGTTAGTTAGCTACATTAGCTTCACGCTCTCGTCCTGCTCCATCAATTAGCTGCCGCGGCCTCAGCTAGACTCACCGTGCGTACAGTGTGGCTCTCATCCTGTTCCTTTTTGCTTCCACCGTCTGGCTTTCCACCTGTTGGGGTTGAATCAGCCGCATGTAGCCGAGTTTAGAGAGTGAACACAAAAGCACGTGTGCGACATTTCACCATCCAGTTGGTTTAGCAGGAAGGAGCATGCAGATAGGTTACATGCACATTGCACATACCGACGGAGGTCAGCCATATTGTCTTAAGTTGAGCAGTGAGAAGTTGTTTCAAGTGATTACGATGTTAAAAGATGACTTTTAAAGGTCAGATTCTTGATTTTTCTGCATTGAGACATAATCATTCGGTCGAGAATCCAAGAATCGAGTTTTTCTTCCACCCCACTGCTGATGTCCTGAGTCTGAGTCGATGGATTTTTCCAGTTAGAAGCTCACAATCTTTGCTTTGCTCTACATCTACATTTTGTCACCTTCAGTTCCACTTCCAAGTGTTAATTGTTTTTTCCTTAGTCTATCACTTTTTGCATATTTTTAAGTGGCTTTTTTGCTTGATTTCCTTTTATTTTTCAATTTTCCCCATCAAGCACACGCTCTTAACTCAATCTGTCCCTTTTCCCTGTTACACTGTCTTGCTGTCTTCACCCTCATCACCACCCCTCTGTCATCATATCAGTAGAATTAATGGCTTTATTTCCATTGTATCGCCATGGTGATGAATCATGTCGTTAATCATCATATCGCCCGGGTGATGGATCATGTCATTAATCAGTTTTTTTTTCTTTTTTTTTCACTGGGCTAAAGCAGCATGTAAAGAGAAAGCAAACCCACACACACACACGCTGGTGATTAGCAATTAACACAACCTCACACTCACACGCATGGTGGCACCCTGCAGAGTTGGCGCATAGCCGGGCAGCAGAGTGACTTCATCACCGCTGGCTTAATCAAACTGTCACTGATCAGACCATACACACACATGCACACGCGCACACACGCACACACGCACACACGCACGCACGCACGCACGCGCACACACACGCACAGACACGCACGCACACACACGCACAGACGTACACACACACACGCACACAAACGCGCACACACACATAAATCCATGCTACATACACACACAGGAGGCAGAGAGGGACTGAAACTGTGGCCAAGAAAGATGCCTTATTGTCTATTTTTGAACAAACAATAAGCTTGCAGGCTCTTTCATCAATAATTTCATTACTGAGATGTGAGGATGCAGTGACATTGCTGGGATCACAGGATGAATCAAAGCGTCACGTTATAATTTTTGGACGATGAAATAAGAAATTCGATGGTACCATTTTTTGCAACAAGAAGTTTACGTTTTCACTCAGAGCTGTTAGCTAATGTGTTGTTTGTTGATCTATTAATGTCCCCTTCTCACTGGTTAGTTCTTTTGAAATTCAAAGGCTTACCTTTCAGAATCTCTAAAACTGATTCAAAATTAAGTGTTTAAGAATGCAATATGTCTCTGCGTTATTCCAATTCATTGTAAAGTGTGCAGCAGGCTGCAAAATTACATCTCACAAGATTCAGGCCAAGTGCCCACCAGACAATGGGATGACTTATTTGTCCAGCCCCGACCGGGGTTATGATTTCATATGTCTGCAGAGTCATTATGCAGCAACATTGCACTCCCGCTGTGTGGAGGTTGACACATCTGCCTTTAATTGCCTCTGACCTCATCTGGGATGTCCCAGTCGTTATAAAACATGTCTGATATTTTCATCAGACGGCTTCCAGAGCAGGTGAGCGCGCCGAATTACCGCTCCGATCAACATGGAAATAAGGCCGGGCGACGTGAGATGCTTCTCGGGCAGCTTGGGGCAAGTTATTGAAAATTTGCAATTTGTTACAGTTATTTCTCTTAAAAGTAACTGAAATACTTTACCAGTT